>PVLD010005985.1:0-105479 GCA_004027595.1 Dinomys branickii | reverse complement strand
AGGTAGCCCATTTTGAAGCAGAGTTTGCAGCAAGAGTCATTCAGCAGGTTAAGGCAAGCTGCCCTGCCATTGTGCCTTGTGACCCCATAGAACCAGTAGTGTTTGTGTCAGGTGGAGATGCCACATGAAACCTTAGGATTTTTAAGTAAAGCAAACTCTGTGTGTGTGTGTGTGTGTGTGTGTGTGTGTGTGTGTGTGTACAACTTTATCCATTTGAAAAGCAGCTTTTGGCTCGCTCTGAGTCCTGGTAGACTCGTGAATGTTTGACCATGAACACCAAGTGGCTTTGCTGCTGGGATTGACAGATGGGTCAGTGGCACTTAATCTTTGTGTTTTTTTTCCCATTTCTGTCTAACCCTACACCCATGAGCTTACAGGAAGTTCCCTAGCAGCAACTGGTGGAAGGGGTAAAGGTGATGGCCTGGTTTATGGAGGGATATTGCAGTACCACATTCTGAATGTGGTACCAGCCAGAAATGAAGCTGAATTACAACTCTAATCAAGGCTGGTCCTACAGTACTGAGGGGGAGGGGAGTCTTCCAGGGGACAGAGTTTCAGTGAATAGAGCTTATTGTCCACTTTGGGCAGAAGCAGAGATGGCCTGAGGTGCTTCTTTCCTTTCACTTATAGGTAGTTAATTATTTGGACTGCCTAGGTGGCCTGCATCTTAGTGTAAACAAAACTTGTTTCAATGAAGTGTGTGGCTGGGCCTGTCAGAAAAGCCACAGGACTCTGTGTGAAGATAGACACGCCCCACATAACTGCTCACTGGAGGGTGTCTGTGACACAGGAGGATCTCAGCACATAGGTGGACAAGATGACCTGTGGCTATAAATCAGTGGCTCCTCCCCGCCACCAGTGTTTGTTTAATGGGCTGGAACAGCACAGCAGCCAGAATGGAGGCCACGTAGAGCAGCAACACGGACTTCTGCTCACCACAACTCATCTGCCTCCTGCAGAGCTATCAGCAGCAGGGGCCACTGCTGTGACCACAGACCGGTGTGTGGGAGATGGTTGACTATTCAATTGTATCAAATCTCTCCCCTCATAGAGGTTGCATTTTTTTCTGCTCCCAGAGCTAGAAATAGAGCTACATATAAATTTGCTTTTCTTGCCCTCGGTGCTGTTGCCTGAACTATCAGCATAGTCACACAAGAGTGCCCCGTCTATTACAGTGGTGCTAAGCATTGCTGCTGACTCAAGGAAGCATTTTACTGCACAGGAACTGATGTGGTGGACTCACCTCCCACCCCTCAAACTATCTGATTGAAAAGGCTGAAGTTTCTGTTCCAGAATAAGCAGGGAAACTGTGCCCTGCAACAATAGGGAACAGTAAACGCCTAATACTAGTCGCTGCCTGTAGTCAGGGTGCTCAGCCTGGGAGGCAAGCAAGAAAGACAGAAGGCATCTCTTTCGTTACCCCACAGACTCACTGGAAGAAACTTTGCTGCCCTTCCACATGGTCTCAGATTAGTGGTTTGCAGCCCCTACTTCTTCCAGAGAATACAACAGTTCTGAGTTGAAAGCTGAAACTATCTGTTGACCATTTGATCCAGACTCTGGATCAATAGGCAGAAAAGGAATCCCTACATGAGCCCATGCAACAGGTCCTGGTTATCACAAGAGATTCAGTTTCTGACTCACAACAGGGGAACCCCTGGTACTTCCTTCCCTGCACTCTGACCAATGGCAAGCAGGGCAACCCAGTAAAGACAGACCACAGAGATCTCAGATCCTTCAAAACAGAAGGTTTGGGTCAGTCCGCCAGGGGCAGAAGTGCATCACCCGAGGTATCCTGAGAGGAAAGGGGACATAGAATGAATAGAGGATGATTTGCAAGTTAGATCACCAGTGAGCCATGGAGGTGAGACTGTAGCCACCATGTGTCATAGCAATTGCTTCTTTTGTACCCACTTTCTCCCATAAATGTCTGTGGTGACTGGTGAGACAGGATTTAAGTGGTTGTAAGTGAGCTGACATTACTTTGCTAACAGTATTGCTGAGACTCACACATCCTCCATCTTAGGGCAAAAGTTTTCACTAGTTGAAGGACAAGACAAAACACCAAGAGGCAAAGAGGTGTACGGGGCCAGATCCCCACTTTGCCCACCAGATGAACTCACCACCTTATCCTCTGTGCTCTGACCTGGCAGACTGGTTTGCGTGGAGACATCTGTGCCTGCTGGCATCTGGTTGGGTTTGGCAAGGAAAGCCCTGGCAGAACAAAGGTGGAGGATTTATTTCCATTGTTGCCCCAATGCAGGGATAATTAAGCCTGCTGTGTCCCTTAGCTGAAGGTTACTGCCCGGTCGAGGTGGCCTGCTCTTGAGGCTTTATCCTTCCAGGTTCCGGTAACAGCTTCCTCCTGTGGACAGTAACTTATTCTGCTACTGCTTCCTCCAGAGGCAGCACTATCCTCTTCGACTGGCTCTTCCCTTTCTTTGAACACGCAGAAAAGATGGAGAACATTTGTTCTTGAATCACACGATCAGCATTTGCTCCCAGGAAGTGCTCAGTGATGGTGACAACCACTACGATCACTGATACTCATCCTCATCATTTACCAAATGCTTTCACACTCATTCATCAGCCTACTGTGACAGAGTCGTGGATAACAGTATCTCTTCTTGTCAGTAAGGGGACTGAAGCCCAGAAAAGCTAAGTGGCTCACCCAACTTCACTCAGAGAGTGATTATGGGCTGAAGATTCTAATGGAGGTCTGCAGCTCCCAAGATTTCCTCCAGTTGCTGTATCAGCATCGCTTTGACTATTCTAGGATAATGTCAAGTTGCTCCCTCCACCTACAGCATCCCCAGTGACTGTATACAGCCTCAAGTATCTAGGACTGAGGATCATTCTGTTGGAGCAAATTGCTGTGGTCTCTGTTACTCAGCAGACACTCTGGGCCAGGAATGCTGGTAAGTCTTGTCCATCAGTGAGAACAGACTCTGCACTGACCTTCCCAAGACAGAGTTTTAGATTCAGCAAGCAGAGTATGAAGGGCAGCAGGAGGGAGAGCGCAGGAATTAGGGGTGGAAATGGGGGCAATAGGATGGAAATTGGGTGGCTTTGGCAGAATCATGAAATGGTGATAAAATACATAGGGAGACCTGAGCTGTGGTTCCAACACTGACCCTGTTCCCCACGGAATGTGATTCACATCTTTAAACTTATGCAGGCTTTCTTTCATTATTACATGCTCATGGTGGACAGACTATATGGTGCCCATTGATTCCTGCCTCCTGATATTCATGCTGCTGTGAGTGTAGGTGGGACTTGTTGCTGGCTTTTAACTATAGAACATGACAAGGGTGATGATGTTGTGTTGGTTGGCATTGTGTTATATAATACTGTCTTGCTAGCAGACTCAGCATTTCTGACTTTGAAGAGGCTGGATGCTGTGATCCCACAGCCCACACCTGGGGCTTTGGGGGGTTAGAAGCCCATCTTCCCCTAGTGCAGATAAGAACCCAGCTAAGCCTGTTCAGGGTCCTGATCTCATACCAAAACCATAAGGTGATAAAGGGATGCTGTTTGAAGCATAGCTTTGTGGTAATTTGTTAGCACAGACCAAAACACAGAATAATTTTTAAATGTTGGGTAAGTTAGAGAAAAGTAGATTCTAAGGATGCTAAGGAGGATATAGTAACATTTATATACTTATATTTTTAGTTGATATTAACATTGGTGTTAATGGTGTAAGTTTTCAAATATACACAAAAATAGGAAGAACATAATGAACACAAGTACACCATGGCCTAGATTTTTAAATTTAGATTTATCTACCCTTCATTTATCGTTCCCCATTTTGTATGATAACTTCAAAACAAGCAGTAGCCATAATGTCATTCCCCCATTTACTTTGGTATGCAAGCCTGAAAAGAACAACCGACTTCTCACATAACCATGTTGTCATTATCAACCTAACAAATTTAAAACTAACCCTGAATTAGCTCATTCCCAGTCTACTGAAATGTCTCTGATTATCTAAAGAATAGTTGACATTAATACATTTTGGCACCTTGTAATGATGTGCCACAAGAAGTTTTAAAATGTTCCTACTCTTTGACCCAGCATATATATTTCTTAGTGTTTATCATAAGCAGAAAGTCCAGGATGAAAAAAAAAAGCATGATATTCATTAAAGAATTATTCATTATGTAAGAATTTGCAAACAACTTGAACTTAGTGGGTGAGTCATGGCGTGGTCCACAGACGGGAAAGCAGAGCTAGAGAGTGATCATGGGGTGTTGGGAGATGAGGCAGTTCAGACGTCTGCAGCAGCAGGAAGCTTCTACACCCTTAGCGGGGAGCAACAAGGGAAGGAAGAAGCAGTGATACTAGAACCCAGAAACTGAGACCACACAGGGAAGGATGTCCAAAGAGATCGGGATCAGTGAGGAGACAGCTATCACTGGGACATTTTCCAAAGCAAAGGAGAGGGAGACCTGGGCTTGCATGGCAGTCACATGGGCTTCACCTTGTCTTCTTCCTTTCTTGGATACTCCCTTGCCTCCCAAGTCTCTCCCATTCACTGAATCCATCCAGAAGCCTGTACCAAGAGATCCTGAGCAGTGAAGTTTTGGGGGTCAGTCCTGCAGTACAAAGTCTTCCTCTCCTTTCCTCCACCCCCAGCCAGCCCCCAGGTGCTGAGTCTGGGATGATCGGGGAACGTATATGAGAACAAACAGGCACATGTCTGGCACATGAACAGGGGCCCTGAAATCCTCCCAGGACAAGATTAGGGCTAAATGCAATACATGGCAAAAATTACTAATTTATGATATAGTCATTCAATGTGTTTCTTGACTATTGAAATTATAATCATAAAGATTATGTAGCAATATGAAAAATACTTAAGGTGAATTATAATATATGTGGCATCATGAAACTTTACCTTTTCTACAAAATACTTGTCCCTTTCTATAGTAGTTACTTATCATATTTATTGTTGACTGTCACAATCCTCTCTTTGTTGCTAGCAACTGAGCTCTGTGAGCAGTAAAAATCTCCGTTCTTTTCATTTGTCAGTGTAGCTCAGGCACCTAGAAGAGTGCCTGAAACATGGCAGGGATTGGGAAGAAGGTGCAGGAAATACAGTGGGAACAGAAGGACGGACAGGAGGGGGGGTGCTGCTGACTCGCCCCATGGCAGAACCAGGAAGTGAGTGCTCAGTAAATAATAGCTGGATGAATAAAGTGATGCAAAGGAAACAGACCACAATATATACTTGACAGGATTATTGTACCAGTGACAAGAAATGTGGTGTGTATGATGCTAGTACATAGTAGGGACATACAAATATTAATTTCCCTTGGGTAGGAGAGAGCAGATTGAGGAGAAAAGTTTATAAATCACTTGGACTGAGGTCATATCTCCACATAGGTGTCCACACCAAAAGAAAGGTAGAAACACCTCCCTCTAGTTCTCAGAGACTCACTCTGCTGTGATGAGCCTGCCTGCCACTTAGTCTGTGCCCTGGGTTCAAACTTACCTAATCTCCCTGGGCCATACTCTCTTTATCGCTGGGGTAGTAATAGTAAAATCTGCCTTGGTGGATTGAATGAGTAGTGCCCCGCACAGGGGATGGCACTTAGTGAGTAATGCTGGTTTCTGAGGTGCTTGTCCTTCCTGCCTCCTGGGAATGCCAGCTTGTCTGGAGCTATCCGCAGTGCTGAAGACACCCTCTCCCCTCCCTCCTCTCCTTTCCCTCCTTCCTTTCTGCATGTGGCTCCCAGAGCCCTGGGGTCTGAACAGATCTAATTTTCCAAGTGGCTTCTTCAGGCCCCTAAGGGGGTCAGGGCGGGAATGAGCCATACAGGAGGCACCCCCAGGCGGGGGTCTCAGGAAGATGACAGCAGCAGGGGTGGTGAGCAAGGAGGCTGCGCTGAGAATAAGACCCCCCAGGCTGGAAGCTACTCAGAAAGTGTGGCCTGGTGTGGGAAGTTTAGACTCTGCAAAGAAGCGGGAGTCCGCACCAAGAGCTCATCATGGCAGGTGAGTGCCCGCCTGAAGAAAGAGACAACGGACTACGTTGGGTCAGGAGGGTGAAAGTTGCCTGCAGGGGCTGCAGGGTCCCCGACTGACAGGAGTCCTCCATTTCCCTCCCATGGGTTCCTATCCCTTCCCCTTTTAGTTGTTTGTCTGTTAATACACCTATAGCAGTATTCATGTTCGGGCTATGGTACTGAGCAGGTGACTAACTCCATGAACTTGGCACTGAAAGCCAAGAAACTGGTGGCCAATCCTCAGTGCCCATCTCGCAGAGTCTAAAATTACAAGTGGTATTCCCAGCCAGGCGGCACACTGACCTGCTCTGAGCAGAGTTGGAGACACTGGAAGCTCTCACACTCTGGGAGAAAGAGTAGGAGAGGAATCTTGCCTTCTTTTCACAGGGAAAAGCCACTTGTTAATCTTGATTTTTACTGATATGTAGAACAACAGAACTCAAGGGTCTTTGGAGACTTAAACATCTGGATATAGCTTTCCCTGTTTGATCGGGAAAACTGGGGCACAGAAATGAGTGTGAACTCTGTGCCACCGATCAGAGACAGAGCTGGGGTAAAAATCAGCTCCTGCCTTACCCTGAAGCAGGTCTGCTATGGACTTGTGTCCTCTCTGAGCTCTTGCAGACCACTGGCTGCAGAGTTCTTGTGGACACAGTGTTGCCAGCTGGATCTCAAGCCAGTGGAGCCTACTGCTGTTTTACAACTCCACACCCCTTTCCTTTCTGTCCACAGCCTCCTCCCCTGGATGCAGAAGAATTGGTTGAGATATCCATTTTTAGCCCTGATGTTCTAGATATTAATAGAAAGAAAGGATATTTGTCTTTTGGGTGGGAGGTTGGAAGCCAAGTCCCAGTTCTTAACTTTGGTGAGACCCTAGACAAGTTGTTAGCCCACAATTCCCTCCTCCAAATGTAAAGGTAAGAAGTATTTTCCTGGAGACTCTGGGAATACGAGGCAAAGAAGTGCATCACAGGTGCCTTGACAAGACAGGCTGAGAGAAGAGATGACTGTCATTAGCAACAGCACAGACGTATGCTCCCATCTGGAAATGATCGGCTCTCTGTGAGTCCAGAGCTATCCAGGGATGCATCTCAGGGGTGGGATGGCCCTCTCCTTGCTGTAAGAATACCAGTGAGAGCATCACAGCAGAATAGCAGGAAAGGCCTAGAGGCTGGCAGAAAAGCAGCTCTCCTCAAGTCATGGAGCCTTGAGCTGGGAGAACCACAGCGTCTCAGGCTGCACATAAATATGCTAAAGCCACTGAATTGATCTGGCACACCCTGTAAAGGGCTACTTTCCTAGACTGGGATGGCTGTGGCCTAGCATGGAGCTGAGACACGGGCCTCCCTCTCCTTGGCCAGCTGTCTTTCAATTACCTCCCCAGCCTCAAGAATCTAAAGGCTGTGATGTTGGGGTGCTGATGATGATAACTATTCCACTTAGTAAATGCCTGCTCAACCTAATTTCAGACACACTTTCATTTTTGTCACTTTCCTGGGTAGCTATTCTCATCTCCCTCAGAATCCTACCCAAGGGCTAGTAAAAGAAGAAATCGGGGTTGAGGTTTATTCTTCTATGTGATTTCTTGCATTCCTCAGCATAGAGCATAATGTCTAAGGAGCTGCTCTACACCCACTGTCAGGCACCCCTCAGCCTCCTGAGCTACACTCCTGTGTGGGGCAGGTGTGAGCTCTGCCACCTCTGGGAAGCCTATGTGCTCCTGCCTTACCCCCAAACAGAGCCCTAGACCTGCCTACAGCCTGTGCTCACAGTGAGCTCTTCTCTTGGGGAGGACCAGCCTCCCTACGAGGATGGCAGTTTCCTAAGGGTGAGGTTGGATCTTATTCCTTCCTGTCCGCCCCCAGTGGATAGACTGCCAGCTGCATAAGTGGTGCGGGAAGATGATAAGTCCTCTGGTGGACAATGGCAATAGCAGGGAAGCAGGCAGAAGCCAAGGAGGAGCTGCGAAGCCTCAGGGTGATCGTCAAGGTTCTGGGAGTGACCAAGTGAGGGATATCATGGTCCAAACGTCCTGGTCCAGGAGGTCACTTGTGGGGTGAGGGATGAGCTGAGCAGACTTGGGTCAAATCCTATTTTTCTAATAACTCTGTATCAGTTTCCCTAGGTTTCCTTCTTTGGATAGGATGCATAGAACAACACTGGGGAGACCAGAGATGGGACACGAATGTGCACTGGGTGCCCTGTAGCCACTACTCCCGTGAGCACACGCAGTACATGAGCTGCCAGAATGTGCAGCTGCTTTTAAACTATGCGTGTAAAATGTTAGAGCTCCAACCAGGTGGAGTCCAGTAGAATCAGAGCCATGGCATGGTGCAGGGCTTGGAGGGAAGAGGTAGGAGAGGCTCCAAGGGAACCAGGAGAACTTGTCTGCCTTAGAGAGCAATAAGGGAAGAAGCAACAGTCACGGGTTGAAAGAGGAAGGCTTTTACAAAAAAGGAAAGAAAAGAAAAGACAGACATGAAAGAAAGAAAGAAAGAAAGAAAGAAAGAAAGAAAGAAAGAAAGAAAGAAAGAAAGAAAGCTTTAAGTACCAGACATGATGTCACTTAATCATCACAGTAATGCTATGAAGTAGCTTTTACTGCCCATATTTTACAGAGGAGGTAAATAAGATTTAGAAAGCTTTAGACATTGGCCCATGGTCACATAAACAGAAACATGGAATTGAGGCTGGTCGGTTCCGTGCCTGCAGCCCACAGTCTGAGAGACCGAGCTCCAGCCCAGGACTTTGAACATCAGGAGGCTGGGAGCCAGTCCTTGGAGGACACACACAGGAGAAGTCCTTGGAGATCATGGGTCCAAGTCTCTCATTTCACCATTACTGGGAGGGGGTGTCTGCCTCACAATCACACAGGAAATGCTGGCAGGAAATGCTAGAAAGCAAACCCTGCCCACATTCGCCTTTCCCAGGACTGCTGGTGGGCTTGTGCCCTGAAGGCTGGAACTGGACGCTACCACACAAGACCAGCCTGCTCTGCCAGTGCCCATGGGGGTGCACACGCAGGCATCCAAGGACAGCCCCCTCCCTATCACTTCTCTTGATGGTGTTTTGGGGTGCCCTCCTATGGGCTGCATCCCTCCCCATCTGGTGTTGGGGACAGGGACCTTCGCTGTGAGGGTCCTGGGTCCCTGGGACTGTGACCTCACCTTTGCCCAGGCCCTCCCAAATGTGGCTGCCCAGCTGGCTGTGGATCGATTCAATCAGGGCCCCTCACTGTCACTGGGCTCCCCGCTGGCTTCTGTGGTCCTCCCCACAGGCTGCAACACCCCTCATGCCCTGGACACATTCTTAACGCACAGGAACACGGTGGCTGCTTTTGTGGGCCCTGTCAATCCTGGTTACTGCCCAGCAGCAGCCCTGCTGGCTCACAGCTGGGGCAAGACCCTCTTCTCCTGGGCATGTGAGGCTCCAGAGGGAGGAGGTGAACTGGTACCCACCTTGCCTTCTGCTGCCCGTGTGCTGCTGTCTGTCATGAGACACTTTGGCTGGGCTCGCTCAGCTATCGTGTCCTCCCACCGGGACATTTGGGTGGCCACAGCCCAGCAGCTGGCCACAACTTTCAGGACACATGGGCTACCTGTGGGGCTGGTGGCCTTCTGGGACCTGGGGATCAGGGGGCCTCAGAAGTCTTAAAGCAGCTCTGCAGCATGGATGGCCTGAAAAGTAAGTATGCTTGGGCCCCTCCCCACTGTGGGCAGGGTGGACTCCACACGGCCACTGATAGGGGCTTCCTCTGCATCAGGCTGAGCTGAGCACTTGAAAACTGCCAGTCCAGAGCTGGTCTCAAGGCTTAAGTCTCCACTCACTAGCCCAGAGGAGCTGTGTGATCTGCCGACATCACACAGATGGCAACTAGTGCAGCTGGATTTGGGGCTCCAGCTCAAGTGATGGTTGTGGACTGGGAGAAAGGGCATCTTTGGTTCTCAGGTGGTAAAATGAAGGACATGAGAGCGGCAGCACCTGAGCCCAGGTTGGGAGTCAGAGCTAGTTTTGGTTTTGTGGTCAGTCCTAACCTCCATAGATTCACTGATTGACCCGTTACTTCCTTCGTTTACCAAGCCCTGTAGTGTAGTACTGGTGCTGAGTCACAGCAGTGAACAAGCAGACATGATGTCTGATGTCCAGGGGACAGCCATGCAGTAGGGAGACAGGTGCGTGAACAGGTGGTATAGCAGAGGTGGCAGGGCCATCCCAAGAACCAGAGGCCTGCAGAGCAGAGGAGCAGAAATGTGGAGGATCCTCAGAGCAGGAGACACTGGCCTGTCACTGGGGAAGTAACCAGCCAGGAAGGCATAGTGGGAGGGACAGCGGACAGCAGATGGATCCTAGACGAATCTACACTGGGTGTCTTCACCTGTAGGTTGTGGCCCGTGTGGGTCAGGAAATCAGTTTGGTGAAAGATGATTCAAATTATGAAAAAGAAAGTGGGTGGAACAGAAAAAGAGAAAAATAGAACAAAGTATAGTAAAGCAGAACAGAGTGCAACAGAATGAAAGTGCGTTCTACCTGAGAGTGTCCTGCGGCAGCAAGGGTTAGCAGGGGCCTGTGAAGCTTCTTCCAGTGGACTCAGGTTTTATACACTCAGATTTGTGAATGTATCCAGGCGAACCACATGCTGACCCAGGTAGGCCCTGGGGACGTGAGGAGGAGCTGGCCAGGCCCCGGCTGTGAGGAGCTGAGTCTGGTGGAGAAACAGGTGCACCAACTGCACAAAGCAGTCCAGGGGCTCAGGAGCTCACCTGCCTGGGAGTGAGGAGAGTTACCCAGAAGAGGTGACATTAGGGCTGGGCCTGGCAATGAGTGTAGTCCAGGGAAGCTGCCTACGGAATAGAGGTAGGAGGGAAAGGTATTCTGGGCAGAAGGGTCGGCTGGTGTGGAGGTAACACTTTCACTAGTCTGGGAGAAGGGGGTGGTTTAGTTCTGAGTGGCTTGGACAGGGTGGCAGCAGGTGAGGACACCATTAGACTCTTCCACCCCTGTTGTAGGGAACTGAGTTCCAGCCCTGGTGCTGGCATTCGGGAAGCAGGAGGCAGAGTACTGAGGGTCACATGCTCTCAAGTCAGCCTGTAGGAATTGCACTGTTGGTCCTCCAGTTATGTGACCTCAGGCAAGTCACCAAACCTAGAGGTTCAGCTGATGCCAGGGCTTCAAGCTCCGACTTCCATGTGAATCCTCAGGCCTAGTGAGGAGCACCCTAACTTTTCTTGGTGGCTCCATTTTCTGGGCAAAGGGGTTGCAGCAGAAACCTGAGCCACATCCAGGCAAGTGGTGGCCATTTTTCGCTGTGGTTGTGTTCCTGGGCAGGGGCAGGGGAAGCCTGGTGTGGACTCTTACCTTGTCAGGGCTCCCTTCTGTCCTAATGCCTAGGGAGGCAACTGACTACCTTACTACCAGTGGCTGTTTCTTCTACGGAAGCAATAGTCGATGTTTCCACATCTGCTTAGACCTTGAGGATGCCACCCACAGCCACAGTTAGGGTTACAAGCTGATAAGGAACGGATGAGCAGAATGGGGTCAGTCACACAGTGGATTATTATACAGCCATAAAAAGAACGAAGTACCGACACAGAGCACAAAGACAAGCCTGGAAAACATGCTACATAACAGATGCCAAACATAAAGGATTGCATGGGATAAGCCCATGCAGATGAAATATCCAGAACAACAAATCCACGGAGACAAGCGATAGACAGCGGGAGGAATAAGGAGCAACTCCAATGGGGGTGATGAACATATTCTCAAGTTAAATGATGGTAATGGTTGTATAACCTTGTAAATATACCAAAGCCACTGAATTGTGAACTTTTAAAGGGGTGGATTTTATGGTAGAGAAATTGTCTTAATTTTTTTTAAATTTAAGGTTTATAAGCTGGAAGTCAGCTCTAGGTTCAAGTCCTGCCTCTGTTGCTTTGACGGCTAAGTATGCTGGGGCAACTCCCTCATTTCTCTGCGCTTCAGTTCCTTCATCTGAAAAGTAGAGATAAAGATAAACATAGCCTTAGGCCTGTTGCCGGATTGAATGACCGAATGTAAAGGCATTTTAGGACAACACCACATAGAAAGCTGTCAATACATACTAGCAATTGTCAGGCCAGGGGGTTGGGGTAGGTCGGGAAGTTGGGTGAAACCAGTGGGTGGGTGTCTTGGTTACTTTACTCTTGTTGCTGAGACAAAATACCCAACACCCAAAATGAAGGAAGGAAAGGTTTATTTAGCTTACAGTTTGTGGAGGTTTCAGTCCATACTTGGCTGCTTCAGAGGCAGAGTGGCACATGGCAGAGGGCAAACTGTTCATGGCAATAGAGCACAGCAAAAACAACCAGAGCAAAAAGGAGGAATGGCTGCAAGCAGCCTCTTCTCTTCCCTTACATTGTAAACAGCCTACCCGCACCCAAGGGGCTTGTAGCTCTCACACAATCTCCGTGCCTTCCTTTTCCACAGGCTCAGGATGTATACAAAGTAAGCACTCTGGCTTCCTGCTGAATCACTCAGCCAAACCCCCACACTCCCCAAGTTGACACAATGTATCAACCATAACAGTGGGCATGCTGGGGAGGATGGCCAGATGGCCGGAGTAATGCAAATCTTTTCTTGTTTGAGGGGTCTCTTTTGACCAGGTGGAGCCCACATTTGGTGGTCCTGTTGATAGCTCCCCTCTCCCTCAGTAATAAGACCTAGCTAGAAAATAATCAGCCTTGAAATCAGAAATGAAAAATGCCAGCAGCAATCAGTCCACCACTACCTTACCTGCCTTCACTATCCTTGTGTTTGGGGGCCACTCTGTATGACAGGTAAGGCAAGGATAGGCAAATCGGGCTGGTATCTTTGATCTCTAGTTTTCAAGGCTAATTATTTTCTGGCTAGGTCTTATTTTCAGGGAAACATGGCTCAGAGGAAGCAGAGTCCCAGTGGGGGAGGGCTGGAGTGGGATGTGGCAGCAGACTTTTGAGCAGCTGTCCAGGGGCACAGGGCCCTGGACTCTAGGCCCTCAACAATGATCCTGGTGTCCCGTTCCCAGTTGTGGTACTGTGCATGCACTCCGCATTGCTGGGGGGCTTGGAGCAGACTGCCCTGCTAGGCCGTGCTGGTGCCCAGGGACTGACGGATGGGAGGCTGGTCTTTCTGCCCTATGATACGCTCCTCTTTGCCCTGCCCTACCGCAACAGCTCCTACCTCATCCTGAGTGACAGCGGGCCCCTGCAGAAGGCCTACGACGCGGTGCTCACTGTTAGCCTGGAGTCCAGCCCTGAAAATGAGGCTTTTGCTGCTGCTGCTGGGGTGGGTAGAGAAGCAGTTGCTCACCTGGAGCCAGAGCAGGTAGGTGATTCAATTCTCCTACATCATGAGGGTGGGGCCTGAGCAGGTAAGATGTCCCACAGTGGGGCCCATATGCTGTGGGCACATAGCTTGGTTTTTTTTGACAAAGAATGTCTCTTTTTCTTCTGTGGGTAGAGTCATTTAGATCTCTCTCTCTCTCTCTCTCTCTCTCTCTCTCTCTCTCTCTCTCTCCCTCCCTCCCTCTCTCCCTCCCTCCCTCTCTCCCCCTTCTCTCCCCTGTCTCTCTCTTTTTCCATGCTATGACCTTCTCTGTCAGTTCTCCTCTTGGTCCTCTTTGGTTTCTACCCTCCAGCCACAGCATTCTGTTCCTGTCACTTCCTGTCATTCTTCCCTCCCTCTCAGTCTGTTACGGACTTCCTTTCTGTCCTGGTTTATATCTCTCTAGCAAGTTGTGAAGATCAGGAGGAAGTATTGGGAGTGCTGCATGAGGTGGGGAAGGATTTCCAGGCACTTCAGTTAAGGGGCAGAGTGTTAGTGGTGGGGATGCAGCTGCTGGCTTGGTTTTGGCTCATAAGACTCAGAAGAACTGCACTGTCCCTTGGGCTGTCTGCTTCTTGGTGATGAGAAGACAGTAAAGCCTTTCAACCAATCATTCATCTGAAAAATGTGGACTGAGTCCCTTCCATGGGTTATTATATCAGATATCAGGAACCAGGTAGTGAAGAACACAGACCTGGCCTTCAGGGAGTTTTATTCTGCTAGGGAGAGGTATACAATGACAGAGTTCAGTGACAAGAACTAGAAGAGGATCAAGTGACAGAGAGGCTGCAGTGGAGTACCGAGCAACAAGAGACAGGATGGGCGAGGTGGCCTACTCCGGAGGGGGCGCTAGAGCTGGTCTCTGAATGATCAGAAGGCGTCCAGGTGAGGAATCAGATGAGGAACAATGAGGTAGAACCTGCTTGAATCAGGAGTTTTATGTTAGAAAATTTTGACATCAGAGTTGATGGTGACCACAGTGGTAGTGACCATAGAGATTGGGAAGCTGCTGAGTAGGACAATGTGGGATTGTGTTGCAGGGGAGGGTGCTAGTCTAAACAGTTGCTCCTCGCAGAAGACTAGGACCTCCTATCTAGGAGTCTATGCCATGAGGTGGTGCAGTTGAAGAACTTTCTCTCCCACAGGTGTCCCCACTCTTTGGAACCATCTATGATGCTGTTGTCTTGTTGGCCCATGCCCTGAACTGCTCTGAAAGCAAGGGGGCAGCACTCTCAGGAACTCACTTAGGGGACCATACAGGGGCTCTTGATGTGGCAGGATTTAGCCAGAGGATCCGGACCAATGAGAAGGGCAGGGGCTGGCCCAGTATGTCATCTTGGACACCGATGGTCAAGGAAGCCAGTTGGTCCCCACCAACATTCTGGACACAACTACATGGCAAGTGCAGCCCCTGGGCAAAGCGATACACTTTCCAGGAGGGGCTCCTCCAGCCCGTGACTCCAGCTGCTGGTTTGACCCCAGTACACTATGCACAAGAGGTAATTCATTATTTACTCATCCATCCACCAGGTCCCCAGCCACTCATCCATCTATCTGTCCATCCATCTATCCACCACCTATCCATCCCTTTATCCATCAATCCACCCATCCGCCCACCCCCATTTATCCATCTATGTCCATTCACCCGTCACATTCATCCATCCATCCGCCCTCCCCCCATTTATCCGTGTCTACCAGTCCATCTGCCACACATCCGTCCTTCCAGCCACGTATCATCCATCCATTCATCCATCCTGCATTAAAGTGCCCCATAAGGGTACTATTATATGGGCACTAGGAACAGATGCAAAGAAGGGATCTGACGCTTCACTGAGGAAGACAGCCAACAGCGCTGGTACCAGGGAAGACTGCAGAGGCATCCCTCAGATGAGCAGGGCTGAAGCATTTAGAGAGACATTCTTATCTACCAGATCTCTTAACAGTTACCGTAGCTCTGTTACTAAGCCACTATCCTCCAAGAAATGCCAGAGAACTGAAGTTCAGAAAGACGTGATAAGCTATCCAAGGTCACACAGGGAAGCAGTGGCTGAGCTCACACTGAGTCCAAGTCCCCTGACTGCAAGTTCAGGATTTCCTTTCCTAGTGAAGAGAGTGAGACCGGGAGGCCCACACCATTCTGACTCCTCTTGTTTATCCAGCCTGTGTGTCAAATCTGATAAGACTGTTCTGACAGTCACGTGCCTAAATGTACAGAGATGTGCACACAAGAGTGTGTGGAGAGGGCCACCTGTATTCCCTAATGCACGCAGTAGCTGCAGTACTGTCACGGGTGAGTAGCATAGGTTTGACCAGGCTTATTCACCTCCCTTTCCTGCCTCAAACCCTCCTTGGCCCCTTCCGCCTCCTGACCTGGGCTCTCCCTGCTCTCTCAACCCCAGTCCACGAGCATGGCCAACCCCTTGCATTTCCTGGAGCACATACTTCTCTGTCAGGCTGCCCTTGGCTGTGCACTCTCCTCCCCCTGGAGTGCTTTCCTAGGCCCTCTACCCCACCCAACTTCTCCTAGCTAAATCTTCTTCATCCTTCAAGATGAGTTCTGTGGTCAAGTTGGGGCTTCTTGCCTGTGCTCCCCAGGCACACAATATGGTTCATAGTATCATCTCTGTCCTGGACAGATGCAAGCCCTGAGAAATCTCCTGGGAGAGGGACAGAGGTGAAGACCTCACCCAGTGTTTTATTTGCCCCAGGCATTGTGCTCAGCCCCAGGGCTATAGGAGAGAATGGAACATTGCCCTGCCACACAGGCAGGAGTTCTGAGCTTCACCACTGGGGAGGCAGCTAGGCAATGTGTTCCCATTTCCCAGGGAGGATGCCTAGGAAGTGAGCATAGGAGTGCGGTGAGAGGGCTGTCACTGTGTGGTGACTCCTGGCTGTCCCTGCTTCCCCACAGGTACACAGCCCCTGAGCAGCCTCCTGGCTCTGGCCCTGACCTGCATCCTGGTGCTGGCTGGTGGGGCCCTCACTGTCCTCGTCAGGTGAGACTGTCTTGGCCTGAGCCAACTCTGGCTCTCCTTGTCCCCCTACAGGGCTTTCCCTGCCTCCATCCTCTAGGACTTCAGGATCCCCATGTTCCTTTCCACCTACGGTCAGGACCTTTGGGGCCCCAGCTGAGAAGGTCTGAAACCCCAGGAAGAAGCTGTGACCCATGAGGAGACTCAGAACTCTGAGCTTGAAGCTCTCACCTGTACAGTGAAGGAGGGTGGCCAGGATCAGCCCCAAGGGCCCTTCAGCTGTAAATCACTCTCCCTGGAGTTTTCATTGCTGTGCTTCTGAATCCAGATGGTCTCTAAGTCTCATCCGCCTCCGAAAGGGGGCACCCTTTCATTCCCAGCTCACCCCAGGCTCTGGCTATCCCCTGGACCTCCAGGTACCTTGGGAACACTACACAGGACCCAGTAGCCACATCAGGCCCTCAGCAATTCCAGGCCTGAGCCCAAGGCCAAAGGGCTCCAAGGGGACAGTGCTCAGTGCACTCAGGTGGGACTGGTGGGACATGGAAATGGAAACGAGGAGAGAACAGGGGAGGACTGTGAGTCAGAGGATGATCCAAGGGTCAGACTGAAGTAGGGGTGACCTTTGTAGAACCCCTTCTGCCCTGTGTCTCCCATCTCCAGGCTGGGCATCCAGCAGCTGCAGCTGGTGTGGGGCCCCCACCAGGTCCTGCTGACGGCCCAGGAGCTCACCTTCCTCCACAGGCCCCCACGCCGTAAGGTAGGTGGGATAGGGCTGGGCTGGTGGGCAGGCAGCTGCTCTTGGGGAGGTCTGGGCTTCTGACCATGCCTCCCCCTCCAGCAGCTGGACATGGACAGTGCAAGTGAATCCAGAAGCATGGTTGATGGTGGGAGCCCGGAGTCAGTGGCTCAGGGGTCAGCAAGGAGCCTGCCAGCCCCCCAGGAGGCCAGCAACATGGCCTTATACCAGGTAAGGTTTTCTGCCACCAAGGAGGCCTGGAGAGCTGTATCAGTATGGAGAACGTTTGGTCCATTTGTGCCAGAGAATGGGGAAGCAGCCTGACTAGGAGCAGAGGTTTTCCTGGGTTCCCTGGCAAGTCAGCAGCAGGGGTACAATGGGAGACAGAGTTCCCAGCCCCCAGCCAAGCAGGGCTCATGACTCCGGGCCACTTTGCCCTCCACACTGCTGCGGTCCCTGTATTAGTCTGTGTTCTCATCACTGAGGCACAACACCTGACCCACGCAACTTAGAGGAGGAGGGGTCTAACTCGGCTCATAGTCTGGGGAAATTCACTCCATGGTCTGTTGGCTCCAAGGCAGAAATGGCAATGGAGAAGGGCACAGCTGAGGAGAGCTGCTCACCCCACGGTAGCCAGGAAGCAGAGAGAAGAAACCGGAAGGGAGATAGACCATCCAAGGATCACCCCCCAGTGACATACCTCCCTCAGCCAAGTCTCACCTCTTAACAGCACACTCAGCTGTGAGCCTATCACTGGATCAATTCATTGTTGAGTTGCATCCCCAGGATCCAATCACCTTCCAAAATCACTACCTCTGAACACATCAGACATTTAGGACACATTCTAGATCTAAACCATAACAGTCATACAACGTGGAATTCCTGGTCCCCAAGCCCCTGATGGCAGCACCCAGCCCTGGACAGCCTCTAGGCTGAGGATGGACCACCAGCTGACAGGGAGGCTGGAAAGTTAGATGGTAAACCAACAAGATCATAAGGTGGCCCGAGCCACTGCAGTGTCTCAGGTGAGGACATTCTCAAGTTCAGTAACTCGAGGATACTAAGCACTCATATTCCGGGACTCCCACAGTTAATGAGCCAATTGCCTCCATGGGAGGCAACCTGAGACTCTTGCTGCTTCTTTTTAGAGAATTCCATCCTTTCCATTTTCTGCTGAAAGGAGGCTTTAGTGATGTGCAAAGTATGTGTTATCTGTGAACCGAGACGGGGGAACCAACCAGGGGCAAGGAAGATAGGCTTGGGGCTGCAGCCAGCACTGTGCCAGCCCAAGACAAGGACAGAGCCCCAGTTTAAGGACACTCCTCTCCCACCCTCCCTTGCTTCTTTCCTGTGTCAAAGAGAAACCCTTCACAGGGTCCAGGGCCTCAAGAGTGTCTGAAACCTGCAGAGTCAAGCTGGTCTGAAGGTCAGAACTAACATGCTTCATAGCTACCATCCCTGGAGATGAGGGGTCATTTTCTGTACTTCACAGGCTTAGAACCTGAGGTTCAGAGAACTGAAGTCACCTGACCCAGATCACAAGCTAAAAGGCAGTGAAGTCAGGACTGGAACTTGGGTCTGTCAGTCAAGCGCAGGGCCTAACTATGGCCCTTGCTGCCCAGGCTCTGCCTCAGCACACAACACAGAAGAGCACCTTCCTGGAGGAGAAGCTGGGGCTGAGTGAGGTGGAGGGATCTTTTGAAGTCACATAGCTGGGGAACAGCAGCTGACAAACCACTGTGCTTCCTTGAACAGGGAGACTGGGTTTGGCTGAAGAAGTTTGAAGCAGACACAGTTCCCGAGCTACGCCCCAACTGCCTCAGCCTCTTGAGAAAGGTAGGGCTGTTCAGAGAGGTGGGACGGGGGGGGGGGTGGATCTGCTCAGGGCGGTCTGTGCGGATTGATTCCCACTCGGTGTGGAAGTTTCTGGCCTCAGACAGAAAGTCCTGCTTGCCATCATGATCTCTGCCCATAGCCAGCCACTCAACAGCAGTTAAATGCCATCACTCGCCATTGCCCCCCCACACACATCCTAAGGTCACGTTACCACTCCAGAATGGTCCTCACCATAGCCAGGGACACAGTCCCCTCCAGTAGCAAGTCACGTGGCATCCCAACACCATCGAGGGACACTGGGCTGCACCCTTCCTTCATCTGCCCAGCCAGGCATTCATCTGCTATTTTTGAGCACTCTCATGTGCCAGGCTGTGTTCTGGGCTTTGGAAAAAAGAAGTTCTTTCCCTGGGGCAGCCTCTATCACTATCCACATAAGTGCCTTTGCCCTGAGATTGTCCCCACCCCGAGAGGCATTGTGGGAGGAGGAGAGAACACAAGAGAATCACCGACAGGATACTGCCTCCAAAGAACATGAGCTTCCCTGGGAAACCGAGCCAACAGTGTCCAGCTGCAGGGGAGCTGGGAGGGGTGCAGGGAACATACAAAATAACCCAGAACTGTTCCTGGCAAATGGAGTGCCTTCAACCAACGATGAATTCAATTAGCTTCTTACTTTTGCTATTTTTATTACTATTTCCAACATCACCACTCTATTAAAGTTTGGGAAGGTTAAGTAAGTGGAGGTAAATTTAGGCATTTCCCAGTGGGCATCTTGCAACCTGTGTGAGGAGATCTCTCTCTCTCTCTCTCTCTCTCTCTCTCTCTCTCTCTCTCTCTCTCTCGGTCTCTCTCTCTCTCAATCTCTCTCTCTCTTTCCATTGCTCCTGATATCCCAGGAGGGTCGAGCTAAATCCCAGCCTCTTAAATTTTTAATTCTGAGGCCAACTTTTACCAAGTTTCCCAGGGTGGCCTCAAACTTGCAATCCTACTGCCTCTGCCTCCTGAGTATCTGGGATCACAGGCATATATGTGGTCACTCAAATCTGGACATTGCTGGGGTAGCCATGAACCTTCCCAGCACCTTTACTGTGCTATTCTATCTGCCGCTGTGTAACACCTTACCCCAAAAGGTAGTGGCTTAAAACAATGACCATTTTATATCTTATAATTTTGTGGAGGAGAAACTTTGGCAGGGCTCAGCTGGGCAATTCTATTTTGCTTTGCCTTGAAAGAAGGCTCAGTAGTGCTTAGCTAATAAATGGGCTATCAGAGATTAGTAAACTGACCCACAGGCAAACCAGGCACACTGCCTGCTTTGATAAATGAAGTTTTTTTAAGAGGCATTAAACATTTATTAGACAGAAATTTAAAAGTATACACTTAAGGAAATAGAGGACACGCCCGCAAGAGAGAGGTATATTATAGTTAGGAGCTGGAAATATTTATGTGTTTTTGGCAGTGGAAATCTGTGAGAGTCCATAAATGAAATTTCACAGGAATAAAGCCTTCTCTCTCCTTTATGTGTTGTCTGCGGCTAGTTTCATACAACAATGGCAGAAACAAATGGTTGTGCCAGAGACCTGCAAAACCTAAAATATTTACTCTCTGGACCTTTCCAAAAAATGTTGCAAATTCTCAGTCCAGAGGCCCTAAAATGACTTCACTTGTGCTTGATGCCTTGGCAGAAAAGCTGGAAAGCTGGATTCATCTCTCCTGTTTCTGTAATCTCAGGGCTTCCCTGTGTGGCTTCTCTCAGCGTCTGACCTAGGGTCTTAGAGCACCAAAAGAAAAAGTAATAAGGGCTGGGAAATGAAAGTTGCCCATCCCGTGTGCAGAAGCAAAGGAGACAACTTCCACTGTAGCCAGCTGGTCACAGTAATCACAGAGCTACTCCCCCGCGCACAAGGGGAGAGGCCACGCTTAACTTCCACATACACTAATGAGCCTGTGAATCTTCAGTGGGGGAGAATGTGCGGGTCCCTCACTTAGCTGAGCCTGAGCTGTTTTTGTGAGAAGGGCCATGCCAGACAAGGGTTCTATCTATCCTGCTTCGTAAATGCCGGTGTCCCTGAGTAGGTCTAGCTCTCTCTGTCTCTCTGTCTCCCTCTGTCTCTGTCTGTCTGTCCGTCTCTCTCTCTCTCTTTCTCTCGTGATGCTGGGCTAGAACCCAGGGCTTTGTGCACGCTAGGCAAGTGCTCTACCACCCAGTCACATCCCCAGCCCTCAGTGTGAGCTTTACAATTTGCTAGGCAACTGTCGGGGACACTGCTACCAGATCTCTCTGCTCTTCTTCCTCCTCCCTCAATACCTTATCCTTGGGGAGAGAAGTGACACAGTTTCTATGTCAGTAGTGTCACTCATTTTGAGAAGAAAACCTGGATCTCTACTCTGTAGAGGTAGTTGTAGCTCATTCATTTATTTATCCATGGTGTTTCCACTCACTTGTTCATTCACTTGTCTACCCAGCCATCCACCATCCACCCAACCATCCATCAGTCTATTCATTAATCCAACCAACCAACCAACCATCATTTCTAACACTTCCCTGTGCTCATCCTTGTGCTCAGTGCTAAGTACAGGGGCCCTCCATGTAGATTACACCTGGTCTGGCCTTCAAATGTCCCCCTGAGGGTTGTTAAAGTATCTATTGCCTCAGCAGATGAGAGAGATGTGTCATGAGAATGTCACCACCTGCCTGGGCCTTTTTGTGTCTCCTGAGGTCAGTGCTCTGGTGCTAGAGTACTGCACCCGGGGCAGCCTGGAGGACCTGCTACAAAACAAGGCCCTGAGGCTAGACTGGACCTTCAAGGGCTCCCTACTTCTGGATTTGATCCAAGTGAGAAGCCTCCCCTGGAGGTGTGGGGACATCGGGAGGGCAGGGAGATAAAACATGCTCAGGTGTCCCACATCTGGGCTCTTCTGGCTTTGTCTGCGAAACTGGAAAAGTATAGTGAAAGGGGAGGTAAGGCAGGAAGGCTTCTGGGGGCCATGGGAGTTCTGAGGTCCCTCTCATGCATCACAGATCCTCTGGATCTCTGTTATGTCCACCCCAGGGCATGCGGTATCTGCACCATCGACACTTTCCGCATGGCCGCCTCAAGTCCCGGAACTGTGTAGTGGATGGCCGCTTCGTGCTCAAGGTCACTGACTATGGCTATGCTGAGCTCCTGGATGCCCAGCAGTTGCCCAGAGCCCAGCCAGCCCCAGAAGGTCAGATCTAGGGTGGTCAGCAGCCTGCCAGTAGATTCTGAGACCTCTGTCTAAACCAGGGCCTTGAGAAGCACAGGAGGGGAGAAGATGTCCTACTGTCAGTCACTTCCTGTGGCGTGACATTCAGTCAATGACTACTACTCTACAGGAGCCTCAGGCTCTTCATCTGTGACCCCAGAAAACAGAAGTACCTATGTCCTCCCAGAGCACAGGGAAAGGCAATGCCAGCACCACAGTGAAGTGCTGGCCCACCCGGCCCAACCTGCTGCAGAGTGACGAGTAGCCCTGCCTTGTGATTGCAGAGCTGCTGTGGATGGCTCCTGAGCTGCTGTGGGGGCTCCAAGAGCCCAGGAGGGGCACCCTCAAAGGGGACATCTTCAGCATGGGCATCATTTTTCAGGAGGTGCTGACCCAAAGTCCACCCTACTCCTCCTCAGGGCTCTCAGCAGAAGGTACGGGGTCCGCCTCCCCCTCACTGGCCTGTCCCTGGCTGCAGTCTCTACAAACGTTAGGGAGCTTTGTGACAATTAGGAAATCCAGGCCTAAAAATCACTACATAGGCATTTCAAGTTTGACTGTATGATTGGGTTTCCTTGACTTAAGCTGGGCAAGCCTTCAGCTACTCTGCCAAAGTGGCAGCTGATCAGCTCTAGCAGCTAAAGGTTTGAATTTTCAGTGCCAACTCTGGCCCCTTCCTTTCTCGCCCAAGGCCACTACCACATCTTGGGGTACTCACGCCCTAAGGCACCTCCTCCACTCCAAGCCCAGCACAGATTGTGTCCACACAGAGCTCAGTCCCACATCACTCACGCAAATCACTCACTCTCTCCAAGCCTTGGTTCTTCATCTTTAAAATGGAGATCAGGAAACATGTGCCAGCACCAGGCCTGTGGCTGACGTAACCAGGCTGCTCAGTGTTTGTAGGCTCAGTTACCTGCCTGGTAGGACTCTTTCCAAGGTCTCTCTGTCCCCACACAGGATAATCCCTCATCTGTTCCCCATTGTCACCTGGCATGTAGACATTTTCTCTCTTCCAGCCCCAGGGCCAAGACCTAATTTCAGAAATGTCCCCTTCTTTCTGTATTCTCCAGCCTCATATACTACTCAACTATTAGACCTTTAACACCTGCTGACTACAAAAATAATGGAACACTTGCCCTGAAAGCAAGGACGTTTTTGCATGGATTTGTATTCTATTCATCACAACACCACCTGCACACCTTTGTAAAGCAGTAGTCAGTGTGCATATGTGCGCATGCGCACGCCTGTGGTGCTATTGGCTCCTGCTGCACATATTCCTGTGCTCCGACGTTTATTTTTAACTGGCCCTATGTGGATGCCCTCCTTCACCTGTAAAATGGGACAGTCACTCCAATGAGGAGCCCAGTGAAGGCCTGAGAAGGAACTGACATCCAGAAAGTTTTCTCTTTCTGGCTCCAGGGGCTCCCTCCTCTGGATCTCAGCCCTCCTCAGAGGCAGTTAATCTGCCTTGCCTCATAAGAACCCTAGAGATCTGTAGCATTGTGTGCCCATTTTATATGTGGAGAAACCGAGACTCAGAAAGCTGATACAACATGTATAGATGTAAGTGGATGACTAGAAGCCCCATGCTGACCCACTGGCAACTAAGCAGGGGCAGTTGGGGAGAACCTGCCAGGTACCAGTACCTCACATCTGTCACCTCCTCTGTCAGCACCCTTCTCAGGAAGGCCATTTACTCAGCTCATTTCACAGATGGGAAGACTGAGTCTGAGAAAGATATGGCCTTCTCCACCCTCTCATAAAGAAGTGGTAGCAGATCCAGATTCAAATCCAGCTCTCCCAACTCCTGGTCTGAGACACTTTCCCTGGTCACACCCTGAGCAGGCTCAAGAAAACACTAAGACCCTGTCCACAGAATGGCTGCACACTGGGACCAGAGAAGGGAGAGGGAAGCATACTGGTGACCTGATCCATATGCCCCCTAAAGTCTACCCTCCCTCCCTCCCGCAGAGCCCCCTCCCATGAGCCCTCCAGAATCTCAGGCCCACAGCCAACCTGATGTTTGTTGCAGAAATCATCAGAAAGGTGGTGTCTCCCCCACCCCTGTGCCGGCCACTGGTGTCCCCTGACCACGGGCCACATGTGTGCATCCAGCTGATGAAGCAATGCTGGGAAGAAGCTCCTGAAGACAGACCAACCCTGGACCAGATCTACACCCAGGTCAGAGCTTCGAAAAGATGCCAGCACCTATCCACCGCCCTCACTCAGCCTGGCAAGAGCCGACCATGGGTCTGGGCCCTGGAGATGCCATGCAGCTAGGGGTCCAGGGCTGGTATCACCATCCCTGAGTCCACCCTCTAGAGAGCGCTTCTCAGGAATGTCCAGGTTCCCGGCATGTTTGCTGGGCCCTCCTGAGTGCCTCCCCAGGCTAAGAGTCTTGTTTCTGTTGTCTAGCCTCATGGCAGCCCTCTGAAAAAACCATGTCATTTTCATGGCTTTGCAGAGCAAATATGAGACTCAGGTAAGTGAGGGGGCTTGTTTAAGGTATCTAAGTGAGCCCTAGGCCTCTCTATCTGTCTGTAGAGCTACACAGGGAGCCTCACTATGGACTGAGCCTCCTGGTGCCTGAGCAGAGAGGCCCTATGTGGCCTGGGTGACAGCAGTTTTCTGAGTCAGGGAAGGGAAGATGAGAGACCTTGGGGTCCTCCAGTAGACTCTGGGACTGCAGTGGGAGGGGCAAGGAAAATCTGGATCAGTCATTCAGCACAGTGGAGTGTGTGGGCCTGACTGAGCCAACAGCTCCCCAAGGCCAACCCATCAAGCCTGGGGGATACCTTTACCTCCTCTTCCTGCCCTCCACTATCCAGCCACAATGGCAGATTGCCAAAGTAAGATTCATAAGCAAGAGGTGTGTTCTATGGGGGGACCAGAGGATGCATGCAGACATAAGAGGCCATGAGTCCTCTGAAAGCTGCTCACCACCCTTCTCCCACTGTGTCCTGGCCTCAGAGGGTGAGGGTGGTCCATTTTACACATGGGAGTCTGGCCTCAGAGTAAATGAGCTCAGAGGTGTCACTGTGAGGGTCATGGCTAAGCTAAAATGAACCACAGTTCATAAAACAGGGCGTGGAATCTCCCCTAGGAGGTCAAAGATTATTGTAGCCCACAAGACAGGGGTGGGGGCACTAGCCCAGAGTGGGGATGACTGTGGGAAAGACCCTGCCCCAGGCTCATGGCAAAGAAAGTTGAGGTGCCATATATGGTGTTCAACATGGGAAGGGGGACCATATTCCTCGTGGGGAGGCTGAGGGTGGGGGTGGCCAGGTTCACCCCTGTGCTACCACCCACCTACTGCCTCACTGAGTGAGCTAAAGGCTCTGCTCAACCTCAGCCTCTTTCCATCTTGCCTGGGAAGATAATTAGCTTTGGCAAAGTGTAGCCATCAAACCAGATAACCAGTGTTCAAAGAAGTAGTTCTCTGAAAAGAAGATAAGGGAGGTTCAGAAGAAGGAGCTCTGACCTTGAAGTCAAAACCTAGTTTATGCCCATGTCCCACTGCCCTGGGAATACAAGCCAATGCAATCCAACAAAAAAGTGAATATTGGGAAAGAAGGAGAAAATGACTGTCATTTGCAAGTCATGTGATTGCATTCCTGGACAGCCCAAGAGAGCAATGAAAGAAGCATCCCAAATAATAAAGTGCTTTAGTAGGGTGGTTGATGATAAAATTAGTACAAAAAACCTTCAGTTTGAAACTGTGTCCCTTGACAAGTTATTTCACTTCTAAGATCCTTTGTTACTTAATTTTTTAAGTGGTGGTCTTCTGTGGACTTGTGGTCAGCTTCATGTCCTTGCTGTCCTGCCCAAGGTGACAGACGTCTGAAGCTTGGGTTTTTAATGGGCAATGTAAATAGCACCTATGAGGGGCTACTGCCACTCCCCAACTTGCTGAGACTTGGCTGAAAAAGTGGTGTGAATTGAGGTTGGATGCACACACACACACACGCACACACACACACACGCACACACACAGTGGTGATACACACGCTGGTATACTCTTCAAACTTCTGGGATAGACAAGAATGCACACCTCCACTTTGACCCTCAGTGATCTGCCTCTCTTACTAACTGTACTTTGGGGAGATACACACCATCTTGGAGAAGGTTCTAGAAAGTTTCTCTAGAAAACTGCTGCCACATTTCCTGACAGGTTATTACTGAAAGTGCAGCTCACTGAAGGTGTCTTCACATGAAAACCTAAGAGGTATTTGTCTGCTTGGTAGGAGCAGTATTTGTATTTCTTCTGAGCAAATAGTTTAATGTTTTATTGTCTGGTGATCTCCGTGAGTTGTGTAATCCATATTCCCCTTTTGATTTTGTTGCAAGGAAATGCATATCACAATAGCAATCAAATTTTAGCATGCATTTTGCATATAGCCCTCATTACAGGATTAACCTTTTCTTAAGAACAACAAGAAAAAACCTTTGGTTCTAATGTCCTTACATATTTAGTGTTCTATTTTGTAGTACTATCTTTATTTTTTCATAAGAATAGGAATAGAGGTATACAAATAATATATACATATATATATGGTTATATTCTGAATGTACTTTTTCCATTTATCCATTTATCCATCTAGGTATTCAGATATCTATCTACCCATCCATGCATCCACCTACTCTTTCCACCTATTTATCTACTTATCTATCTATCTATCTATCTATCTATCTACCTACCTACCTACCTACCTACCTACCTGTCCATCTTTAAGAACCAAGAGTGCTCATCCCACAGTGCTGCATGAGGAAGTGGGCAGTAGGGTGATACACCTGTCAGTGGTAATGCTATGCTGTGTCCCAGACCCTCTGCAAAGTCCTTTGCCTGCCCTCCTGCTCACACCTATATCCTTCTCTTGTCACAGCCACCCTGCCACCTACCCCCCATCTACTTAAAAATGTATGTCACCCAACAATTCGTCTCCTCCAGGCTAGGGCTACATGGGGCCCATTCCTGTGACCAGACTCCCAAGCTGAGAGCCAGGCACTTTCAAGGATGAGTTGAAATTTCTCTTCCATCTTCAGTTCAAAAGCATCAATCAAGGCAAGAAGACCAGTGTTGGCGACTCCATGATGAAGATGCTGGAGTATTCCCAGAGCCTGGAGGACCTGGTCCAGGAGAGGACAGAGGAGCTGGAGAGGGAGAGGTGGAAGACAGAGAGACTGCTCTTGCAGATGCTCCCCCCATGAGTGGCCTCTGGGACTTGAGTGTGCCTCTAGCCTCAGGTCTAATTAAGAAGTCCCAGCACATAGTCAGTGCTCAGAAAATCTGGGCCCTATGAATTCATTCAATCATTCATTCCTATGTATTTATTGAACATATTTTTACAGCCCCTTGCTAAGGGGTAGGCAGGGTGTTAGGCACACCAGGATTGAACCTATGCTCTTCCATACCCTTGGGAGAGGGAAAAGGATACAGTGTTCTTCCATCTCACTGAAGAGCAAGTTAGGTCCAGGGAGGGACAGGTATTTGTTGCAGAGTAGCCAGCACACCGGAAGAACTGTCACAAGTCCCTGACACGTAACTCACAACTCTCCAAATGTCCCTCTCTAAACTCTGAACTGAAAAACGGTCTTCCCAGCTTATGACTCTGGCCCCTTCCATCCCTGCAGGTCTGTTGCCAAAGCTCTGAAGATGGGGGCAACTGTGGAGCCAGAGTATTTTGACCAGGTTACTATATACTTCAGTGACATTGTGGGCTTCACCACCATCTCAGCCCTGAGTGAACCCATTGAAGTGGTGTGCTTGCTCAATGACCTCTATACACGATATGATGCTGTTCTGGGCAGCTATGATGTGTATAAGGTGAGAATAGCAGGAAGCTTGCATTCTTTCCCTCTCATTTCTGGTATGTCTATGTTGAACATTTACTTCCATTCACCCATTTATTTGTATCAGTCATCTGTTGCTATATAACAAGTAGACCCAAAGTCCAGTAGTATAGAGTTATATCCATTTACCATTGGTCACAAACCTAAGAGTCAGCTGAAAGGTTCTTCTGAACTCAGTCATACATTGTGGTCAGCTATGAGCAAGGTGGGCAGCTCTGGTGAACTTAGCTGGTCCTCACATCTCTGAAGCCTTGGCTAGGAGAAAAACCCAATGTGGCTGGGTTTGGAGAGAGAGAAGACAGATGAATGTAAGCCTCTTGGGTTCTAACCTGGCATCAGAAATACTATTTTCAATATTTTCTGGTGGTCAAAGGAAAACACTATTTTCAACATTTTCTAGTGGCCAAAAGTGCCCAAAGGTGGAGAAATAAACTCCACCTCTTGATGAGAGAAGCTCTCAAGTCATGTTGCAGTGGATATGGATCCAGACAGCATAGAGAGTGTGGGCTACTTTCCATTTATTTGGCCATAGTGTTCACTTGTTCACTGTCCAGCCATCCACCCCTTGAACATTTACTGGTGGGACTTTTAGCTCCTGACCCTTGCAGGACATGGACACACAGAAGAGTCAACTCTGGTGCCTGCCCTCAAGGGGCTCCCAGTCCTGCAGAAAAGAGATGATGGCAACCCTCAGTGAAATGATGATTGGGAAAACTCAAGGAGACAAAGAGGGCACCATGCCAGCTAGCGGGTATATGTAGAATAAGAGCAAGGCTGGGCTCTGGGAAGAGATGCTGTCTTCCCAGAATTTTCTGGGTATGACTTGAGCACCTAGAGGTCCTGGCGAATGGGGAGTGCTGAGTGGGTCTCAACAGCTGGATGTGAAGTAGGCCAGCAGTGGGCTGGGGGTGGGAGACACTGGAGAGGGTAGCAGAGCCCTTGGCAAAGCCATCAAGGCCCTTCGCAGACCAGTGTCTGTGCGCCTCTCAATCCTGGGTTCAGATCTTGGTATGGCCACCAACTTCTGTGTGGCTTTGCACAAACAGCCTCTCCTCTGGGGAAGGGAGTAAGGATCTCAGTTTCCATGCAGGAGATGGGAATAAGACCCTCAGTTGTGACACGTTCACCCATGACAGGAGGATCCCGTCCCCCATGCAGTGCTTGTAAACTGAGATTGTGAGAGTAGCTGTCTCCCACCTTTTCCCACATGCCGTGGGGACCTCCACCTCAACCCTACCCATTTCTCTAATGCAGGAGCTGGGCCCTGGGGCTTGCTTCAGACATAGTGGAGAAGTTGGGGAAGGAGGACACAGGACACCCACAGCTCTCCAAGGAGGCAGGGGCCAAGGGCCAGGAACTCCAGGTGCTCTGTCTGCTGCAGACAGCACCCAACAGTGGCCCTCAGTGACTCAAGACATTGACATCCAAGCATGTCACCCCACACCCATTCCCACAAGGGACCGCACGCCTGCCCTGGCCACAGTTGCAAGCATGTCTCACGTGCTGGTGTTTCCTGCCTGCCTCCACGGCTGCCCAGCCCCATGAGCCCAGGGAAAGATTCCTCGTCTCATCCTGCCAAGCCCAGCAGCTTTGATCTGCCCTGAGTCACCCAGCCTTGTCTCTTCATCTTTGGCTGATTTTTCCTCACACATGTGTCCCTCCCAGCTCTGAATCACAGTTCTCTGCTCTGAACTCAGGCCAAGAGGCCTGTGTCTTTCTGGCAGAGGGAAATGAAATAAAACAAGACCCGCACCCCCTCCAGATGTGGGGAACGGGAGGCTTGCTCCCTGTGATGTGCAAGGCGTCTCTCATCACTCTCACCATCCACCTTGACTTCCCCTCCACCCCCGCCAGGATCTGGTTACGCTTGGAATCCAGCTGGCTTGGGAGGCAGCTGGGCGTCATTTCCTGGTTCTGCAAGGCGCTGGGGAGTTTGCACTGTTTTGGACACAGTCAGTGCAGAGCAGAGCCTCTGGGAACTGCAGGGAGACAAGGGATGGGCATCTGCACCAATCACATGACCGAGTAACCCTGGGCCTGCCGCCTCTCTGAGCCCAAAAAGCCCCATTTATAAAACAGGGATGAAAGTGCCTGTGGGTGAAGGTAAAATTAAGAAATGTGAGAGTGCTTTCCTTCATCCTCTCAGCAACATAAGGTTGAGTGTCACAGCACCAGGTGCTTCGCACCTGCCCCACCCCAGCACAGAAGAGGAGAGACCCCCACTCAGAGCTGACTTAGCCAAAGGAGTTCCATAAAGCGTCTCATTTAACCCTTTTCATGCCCTTCAGTGGGATGGATTCTCAGCCTTACTGCATAGATGAGGACCCAGGCTCAGAGCGGTTAAGTGGCTCTTTCAAGGTCACACAGCAAGTCAGCGGTGGTGTTAGAATTGATGCCTGTGTTTATTAGTAAGAAAGCCTTTGCTCTCACCTCTCACCCCCAGTTGTGTCCACCTGTGTGTGAGAGAGGACATATCTGAGTCCACAAGCCCTGGCCGTCATCTGGAACTGGCAGCGTCTCTGAGCTCAGCCCCTTTGCATGGAGTACAGCATGTGGCCCCCTATGCCCTGGAGCCCTGTGGCTTAGGGAGTCAGCTGGAGAAGTCAGGGCCAGGGTGTCTTGCTTGGGCAAGGAGACACTGAGTGTCCTGAGAAGCAGAGGTCCATAATGGCAAAAGCCCACACCGAGAGGGCTGGTGTAAATGCACAGACTTCAGGTCCCTTACGCTGCCCCGCGGCTCCCTGGGGAAATGCCCATCCCATAAAGCAGTTAGGGAAGGTGTTCAGCTAGGGGAAATGAGGTGGGTAACCATTAATGTCCCTTCCAGTGAGGTGGTTCTGAGGCTGTATCTGCTTCAAAACCATGATGATGAGGAGACGATACCTTGATGCATGGGCCCTCTCCTGCCATCCTCCCCAGGCCTTCCATGGAGAGAGGCTGAAGCCCACACAGGCAAAGTGGCCTGCCAGCGCCAAGGGCCAACTGGAGTTGGGAATGCACAGAACCCACCTCCTTCCAGTGTGCCTTGGAAGCCAGGAGGTGTAGAACGCAGGAGTTGCCCAAACACGAGCCCTCTGTATAAAGCTGAAGCCTTGCTCAGCCCTCATGGCCTTGTGCAGGAGGCCCTTGCTCTGTTGCCAAGGAGGTCATGGGCTGCACCAGACAAAAAAGGCATGGTCACCTGCTACAGGCAGAAGTCACCTGAAATGTATAGACCTGATTACTGCTGAAGTACTTGACTAAAGCCTTAGCAGAGATGGTGCTGGGGGTCAGAGATCCGCAGGGTGGGTTTGGGAGCTCCTGAGAGGTGGCTTTGTGTGGTCAGATGTGGAATAGGCTGGGAATTGTGTGTTCTCACACTGGAACACGGGGGCTGTGGTTTCCAGGTTGAGATCATTGGAGATGCCTACATGGTAGCTTCGGGGCTGCCCCAGCGCAACGGGAGCCGGCACGCAGCTGAGATCGCCAACATGGCCCTGGACATCCTCAGCTCTGTGGGTGACTTCTGGATGAGGCACACACCCGACGTACCCATTCACATCAGGATTGGGCTGCACTCAGGTATGGCCTGGGCCTTGGGGTGATGGCTGAGTCAGTCTCCGAACCCTCCTTTGGATATTGGCTAGGATGGCCCAGTGGTGGCTTCTGGATTTCTGAAATTCTGAAACTGTGCCAGAAAAACTTTGTTGCCATTTTTTCTTCTGTTATCTCAGGTTCACAAATCTTTTCTGTTCTAGTGCTTTGGGCTCTGCATCTATCTACTCAAAGGCATCTAACTCCATGTAGCAGTGCTGATAGTCTGATGGACGAGCCAGAATAGGAATCTTGTAGTCGTGCAAACAAATAGATGTTTGCTGAGAAGGAGCTGGAAGAAACCCAGAGTCTCTATCCTGCCCCAATTCTCTCTCCTGCCAGGGCTCCCCTTCTGCACCCAGAAGGCCTTTGATAACCTCTCTACCCTCTCCTCTTCCCACAGCACCCCTGTGGCCTTCCATCCACACTAGGCTGCTTGCAGCTTGCCCTGGATTATAGGCTTTACCTGAGTGCCTTTGCACTTTCTGCTCCCTGCCCTTTCTTCCTGTCATCCTTGAGGATGCAGCTCACATATAGCCTCCTCTAGGAAGTCCCCTAGACCCTTAGGGGTCCTTTCCTAGAATAGCATGGTGCTTGCCTCGTGCCAGCACCAATCACAGTTCAGCTCCCCAAGGGCTGACAGCTCCCCAAGAGCAGGGACTGGTTCTGATGTATCTAGGTCTCTCACCCTCAGCCCAGGACCTAGCACATGTGTCATTTTCTGTCTGGGCGGGTGTTGTGGAGACTCAAGATAGCACTGTCCCATCCACCAGCTGGAACCTAAGGGAGTGGCAGTGTATGGGGACACTGGGGTGGGGGAGCTGCCACTGAAACTGGGGGCTGTCTGGTCTGAGGCCCGCTGGAGCTCACCAGCACATGTGGGTTTCAGGGCCCTGCATGGCTGGAGTCGTGGGTGTCACCATGCCTCGGTACTGCCTGTTTGGGGACACTGTCAATACTGCATCCCGGATGGAGTCCACAGGGTTGCGTGAGTATCTCATGCTCTGCCCTGGCCAGGGGAGGGACTCTCTTTCACAATAAGTTGCAAAGCCTGATTATTTGAAACAGGGCTTAGTCACAGTGCCACCACCTGGTGATGGCATACTCTAGTTGTCAGTAAGGCAACTAGAAGGAGGTGAAGCATGTCATTGGTTCTAACTTTCCACGGTGTTTTTGTGATGATTTCATGAGGGAATTAGCAGAGAGAACAGTCACTCAAGAGACAAGGAACCGAGGCCCAGCCCTGGCTCCACAACCAGCTTGTGCGCATCCATGAGCAGAATGCTCCTCCTGCAGGCCTCGGTTTCCACCTTTTACAAGGAAGAGACCATTTCCAGTTTGGATTTCTTTTTCTTGGCTGCCTGCCGGCCCCCATTATGCTAGGGCAGCCTCAACACTACCATGTAGGCAGCCCTTCGTTGCCTTCAGGAACTACTTGCTGGATTGGCTAGAGCAACTGAAAACGTTCAAGTCCCAAGGCCTCTGAAGCTGTATAGACGGTGCGACCCACAACAGGGGAGTCCTGCTCAAAAAGAAAACAAAAACTACTTGTCTTCTCCAGCTCAGCCTTTATAGACTTTCCCCCAAATAAATATTATGTTCCCAGGGGTTCTGACTTCATCCTGAGTTCCCCTTAACAGTCTATGTAATAGGCCTTTCCTTAGGGTCTCTTAGTGACCAGCTATCTAAAGAGACAAGAGGGCTGGAGGATTTTGTGTAAATCATAACTGTGTGTATGACTGAATGAACTGGGGCTGTTTGAGCCCTTAATGATCTCACCAAATGCAAGGCACACTGCCACCACATGGGGACTTGATTAATACTTTTTTCTCAGCCTACAGAATCCCTATCAGCCGAAGCACCGTCCAAGCCCTGCCCAGCCTTGATGAAGGCTACAAAATTGATGTCAGAGGTCAGACAAAGCTGAAGGTGAGAGGAGGTCCTCGTCCCCAGGGTCGTTTCCGTGGGCAGCAGAAGAGATTGCCATCTCATTAATGTGGCTGTCTAGAGCTGGGGTTGTGGATGGTCCCCTTTATATGTGTTCTCTGCTCCCCCAAATCCTAAGCAACCAGTTCTTCCCAGGAGCCACTGGGATCCTTGTGAGAGGAAAGGCCAGACCAGAGGCATCACCTTGTATTGATGGCCTGTCTGGGTGACACACCAATATATTCAGTGCTCAGAGCAATAATGAAGTAATAACCTTGCTCCCATTTTACAGTTGAAGAAAGATCGATTAGAGAGGAAAAGTGACGTGTCAGTTACACGGTTCATAAGCCAAACTTGATGATTCCAAAGTCTGTGCCTTCTCCATAGCGTGGCTGGGCTCCTATTCATTCTTCAGAACCCCAGTGCAGACATCAGCACTCATTAAAGCCTGCCCTGGCCCAGGAATATCCTCCTTCTTTCCTCTGGTAGTGACTGACAAGCCTTCTCTGTCCTCCCACTCGCCCTACACACTAGTGTTTAGCATAATATTGGGTATACTTTCCCCAGGAGCAGCTAGAAGGCTGAGCGTGACTTTTCTTCCTATCCCACCTCTTTTCGTGCCCCCAGATTCCCCAGATAGAGCCAGCTCTGGTGGGGAGATAGGAGTGGGCTGGTTTAAGGGCCCAAGGCAGGGACTGGGCCCACAAACTGGGTGCCCTATGGGACTCCCTCCATCACAGCGTGCAGTGTCAGAGCAGGAGGGTGCAGCTCAGAAAGGAGTAGCAACCTGTGTGTGGGCACACAGCCAGGGAGGGGCAGTGCAGGTGGCACCTGGTGCTCAGATGCCTGGGACCTGGGGAGTGAACTGGAGATGTCAGGGCTGCGCTGCGTCTTGCTTGGTGGAGGGCTGGGGGCTGCTGTGTGTCGCAAGAAGCAGAGGACGAGACTGACAGAGGGATGGGGAGGGCTGCACACTCACTTCAGGTCCCTGACACCAGCTGGGGCCTCCCTGGAGCAGTACCTACCCCATAAAGCCCAGCCAGCGCGGGGTCCAGAATGCTGGGCAGCCAGCCCTGACCTCGCTGCCCCATGCTTCTTCCCTTCATCTCCAGACAGCTGCTCTGCATCCCGAGGAGGCTGAGAAGGCCGGGCAGCATTGGAACCTAATGGCCTGCAGTCTCAGCATCCTGGACCTACTGGCCAGGGTTCATGGTTCCTTCTTCCTTTATGTCATTAACCAATAAATCTCAGCTGGTTTACTCTTCACCACCATTTATGAGGTGAGGAAGAAATGGAGGCGCAGAGAGGTGGGATAGGCTGGCCGGTTGGCAGAGGCTTGCTTTGGACCCAGACAACCTCTCCCGGGTTCTAGGCCGCTCTCTGTGCAGCCGTTGGAGCCTAGCTCACTCCTCACTCCTCACTCCTCACCCTCCAAAGCCACGGGCAGGGCAGGGAGCCCTGATGCCCTTCCTCCCTCTTCCAGGGGAAGGGCATGGAGGAGACCTACTGGCTCGTGGGGAAAGCAGGCTTCCCCAGGCCGCTGCCTACACCCATGCACATCAAACCTGGGTAAGTAAGAGGTGCTTCCAAAGGCTGCGCTCTTCTCTTTGAAGCTGGGTGTTTGTTATTTCTCTGAGTATAAAAGTACTTCCGGCCTTCCATGGGGAAATTTGGAAAATACAAAATTCTTCAAATAATCAATTCCCACCACCTTTCCTGGGAGATACCCAAGTTGGCGGGGCAGATCAGGCCACCCGGGTCACTCACTCTGTCCTGTGCTCCCACCCATAATGCTCAGAGCGCTGCAGCCCGCTGGGGGTAGCTGGTCAGGGCCACTCCATGGGGGCTGCCACCATGCCCTCAGCCTTCCTCGTTGCTGCACATGCAGAGCTCAGGCCTGAGGCCGGCAGCAACTGGTGGGGATAGAGAATACACAGACACCCCTTTTTACCCCAGCCTCGCTGGCACAGAAGCAGCTGAGGTTTGTGGCAGGGCTTTTCCCATCCATTCTGCACTGACCACAGGTGAAATTTAGTAAGCATTAAGGTGTATTTGTCATTTTTCAAACTGTTTCTGCAAACATGGGATTTTTAGATCAAAAGGGCTCCTAGTTTTTAGGGCCTCCGTAAAGTGGATCCTCTAAGAGCTCATACCTGCTTGGCAGGTTGGTGCTTCCTCTGTGCCTGGTCCTCTAGGACCTCAGGGCCACAGGGCAAGGGGCATAGGTATTGTCAATGGCCAAGATAGTCCAAGGTCACTGGAACCAATCGTCATCTCACTAGTAGGAGGTGAGCAGAGAATGCAGTGTCCGTCTGGGCCCCTAAACAGCCACACCAGAGCTTGGGCCATTGTGCAGGCTTGTTTGTCTCCCTGCTGGGGATTTCTCTTGCATCAGAAGTTCTGACCAGCTCTTCTCAGCTGTGCCTGGATGCCCCCATCTCAAGGCCACCCTTCCAATCTCTCAAAGACAAGGAAGGCATGGGACAGTGCATGGGCTCCTGGAAAGAGACCGGGTGAGATGAGTAGCCTAGGCTGAGCTTCTGAGTGGAAAGGACTTGATTGCATGGGGGCTACTGGAAGGAAGCCTCTCACAGCCATGGCCTTCATCCCATCTGTGGTTTCCTTCAGGATACCCAAAGCCTCGAGGCCCCAGAGAGCCTGGGGCAGAGCAGTGTCTGAGGGCAGGTGGCGCCCTGTTCATCACTGAGTGCCCTTCCAACACTCATCACACACTGCAGGCCCCAGGGGTCCCCGCAATCTCAGGCACCCATGAGCAGCAAATGAGAATGAAAGTATACTCAGGATGGGAATCCAGGGACCCTACAGTAATTTGCATAACACCCATACAGTCACAGAGCCCTTGCCCTAGAGCCTGCCAGCCTCCCAAGATCACATCCAGAGTAAGGGACAGAGTTAGGGCTAGCTCTCATCTCCTGAGAGGTCACTAGACCAGAAGCCGCACATACATCCTCTGTGTGCCCTTGAGGGATCCTCTGTGTGCACCTGTCAGGGCCTCAGTTCCCTAAAGTTCAAAGGTGGGGAGAGGAGGTGTGCCCAGGCCAGGGCTTCTGTGGGAGCAGGATACCTGGGAAGAGAAAGGAGCCACTCACCAGACCTACATGGGGCTGTGAATGTCCAAGACTGTTTTTCTGGGGGATGAATTATAGCTCTTGCTTTTTCTTTTCTCCTCAGAGACCCCTGGCAGGACCTCATAAACCAAGAAATCAAGGCAGCCTTCGCCAAAGCTCGCCAGGGCTCAAGTGGACCCCAGAGCTCAGGCAAAGCCCCAGCCTCACACTGAGGAGCAGACAGGGCAAGACAGTGTTTGCACCAGCCTGAGGCTCCTGGGCTGCCCGCCCGCCCCCTGCTCCTTCACACCCTGTCCCACTTCCTACAGAAGACTCTTGCTGAGCTTCCTGGTGGCCACTGACTGTTCATTAATAAGAGCCCACGAGCTATACTAACTGGTGGTTCCTGCCCAAATCCTAGGGGTAAACTTGCCTCCTATACAAAACAATAAAAATAGAAATATTCACTTCCTTCCACATAGTGCTTTATTCTAGACAGATTATTTTGACACAGAGAGCTTGTTATCATGGGAGCTCATTACTCCTCCCATGGGATCGCTGCCCCATTGCGCAGCAGAGGACCAAGGCCCACAGGGAGGATTTTTAAAACCACTGGCAGAGAGCTTGGCCCACAGGAAATGCACAGTATGCTGCCTCCTCCCCTGCTCTCCTCCAGCCAGCCCAAACCTTCAGTGTCTAGGAGCACTGTACAGGGAGGCCTGGCCTTGGCCCAAAGTCCAGGGTGGAGGAGGGAGGCTGAGAATCCCTCGGTTCTTGGGAAAATGAGACTTAGATCTTACAGAACAATAAAACCAAAGACCCACAACTAACTCATTGAAGCGGCTTTCATACCAGAGAGTGGGACCCTAACCCCAAGGGGTAATTTCAGAGTTCAAAAGACTCTTGAGGGATGAAACAACACTATTGCTTTGAATTGAGGGTTACCGGAACACGCTCTCTCTGGGGACTGCTGTACCTCAAGTCCAGGATGCCTGTGTGCCTGAGTGAGTGTGTAAAAGGCACAGGAGACATGTAAGGAAAGTGTGGACATGGCTCTGAGAGATGCCACCTGTGCAACTTTGAGTCTAACCTTATCATGCTTCAGTATCCTCAAATACAAAATGGATCTGGTCGCTCTCACCTCCCGTGTTATGTAAGAATTAAGTGAAGTCCATAGAAACACCACATCTTGTCCTATGAGCCTACAGGCCGTTGAGTAGGGTGAACCCGTGTGTGTGTCTGTGGCCTGCCCATGGCTTTTGTGTGGTCATATCTGCACATCTGGTATAGCCATAGGGCGGTGTGGGGACAGTAGTCCTCATTTCTCCACAGCCTCACAGTGTGGCTCACTTCAGGCCTGCGAATGCTCTGTAAGGGCCTCATTTTTCTCATCTATGACATGAGCATTTGTTGTGGGGACTGATGCGGGCCTTCTGGGTGCATAGCTATGTGTACCCTGTGGGAATCCATAGCTGTGGACAGACTCAGGAGCCCCAAATTCAAACCAGCCTCGAGCTTTCCCTCCACAAGCATGTGATGTGGCGGGTAGCTGATGTCTCTAGAACTTCAGATCCTCACTACACAGTAGGGACCAGATCCTGCGCTGCCTGCCTTACAGCTGCTATTAGAACAAAAAGGGCAGGAGCTGCAGTTTCATTAACTGAGAGGCATGGGCCAGAGATGATTTAGGCACTCAGGCCTCTGTGAATGGACCTGTGTGGTTGTGTGTACATTATATACATTTATATCAGAGTTCAAAGGGCCACTAGCAAACAGGTGGCAATGAGCTCGTGCCTATGCCTAAGTACCTGCGGCTTGTCACTGTATTTGTACACACTTGTATATCTGCAGTATCTGTTTGTGTCATCCATCTGTGCATATGTGCATTCATACATCTAGATGCATGCATCTGTGGGCCTCACTGTGTCTGCACACATGCAGCTCTGTGCATGTCATGTGCCTGAGTCTCTTTTGGCACCTTAGTCTGGGAGCAGCAGCACATCATGTATCTGTGTGTGATATCTGTTGGGATGTGCTGGAATGGGTCCAGTTGTGGGCCTAGCTCTTAGGCCCTCCAGTCGTGTGGCCTGGTGAGCAGCCTGGCCCCTCACCCACCGAGAGCTGCCACACACGTGGGCTAAGGCCACTTCACCCTCAGAGGTTCCTGGAAGAACCTGAGGGCTCCAAAGCTCACACCCTGCATGTAACTAGACCTCTCATCCTGGGGCCCCCTTCCTAGCTTTCTGTACCATCTGGGGAGGAGGGAAGCAGGCTGCACTCACTGAGGGCTGCATCGTGCCCCAGCTGGGGGCCTTTGGGCCCATCCTTTCCCACTTGCCTGCTTCAGGCCAGCCATGTGCCAGGGGCGTCCATGCTCAATGTCTCAGCCACACCACACTTGGAGCCCGGAGTTACTGACCAGATGAAGATGGAGGCTGGGAGGGGTGAGGTGCCTTGTCTCCGCCCTTCTGTCCGCTGCCTCCTGACCTGAGGAATAAACGCAACAGTACCCATGAAAGCTGAAAGAAACAGCAGTGGTCACTGAAAGGCTCCCGGGAAGGCGGGCTCATGGGTGCACAGCTCTCTCCTCTGCAGAATGAGGGTGAGGATAGCACCTCCCTGGTGAGGCTCAGAAAGGCCCCGGAGCTGGACTGTCCCTCTGGAGAGGAGCCAGTCCACCATTCACTTGGGAGTCTGCACATGTGCCCAGGTTGGAGAGGGGCCATGGACGGAAAGTCATGACTTTCACAAAGTCCATGAGATCCCACCAGCCTAGGGCCTTCCTTCCCTTGAGGTGGGACATTCCTGCCATCTTTAGGGGATGTGGCCTGACTGTAGCAGATGGGGCCGTAGACTTCTGGAAGGTACTGATAGTGCCAGGTTACCTGGAATCACTTGGTTGCTGGTTCTTTAGGTGGGTACTGTCGGGGATGGGTCCCCAGAAAACCCAGACTCTTGAACCTGGTCTTCAAAGCCCTACACATGCTGGCCCTACTGCACCACTCCCAAGGCATCCCTGCTTTGGCCATGCCATGGTCCTCAGTCTTCCCCACGTCCCTTATGGTGCCACCACTTTGCTCCTGCTGCTTTCTCTGCCCCAGTGACCTGAGCCCCTGTCCAGCACCCAGGAAACATCTACACACTGCCGAAGCCTCCTGAAAAGCCATCTTCTCCCAAAATGCTTCCCCACCCTGTTCTGAAGGAACCAGCAAGCGCCATGTCTGACCAGCCTTGTTCTTCCCTTTGATCCAGTGCCCAGGTCAGGCAGGTACTAGAGGATGAACTAATGAATGAACGAACGAATGAATGAATCCACTCAAAGGCTCTGTGATGCCAGTCCCTCAGGTCGCCCGCCCAGTTTCTCCTCTGCTGTTCCTCTACGTCTGTTCTGGTGCACATTTAGAATCCTGCTTACAGATGCCCGGTGAACACATCAGCCCATGGTTTCTCTTGCTGCCTTCCCTGCTCACCACCCCCTCATGCCACAAAGCCTGTCTTCCCTCCAGCTCTGCACCAGTTCGGATTCTCTTTTCCCAGACCCCTGCTTCCCATCCTTTGGGTCAAACCCTTGTCTCTCTCCTGAGCCTCTGCTCCTTTGCCACCTCTGCAAGAAGCCTTCCTTGAACCCTCCCGCCCACCCCTAGGTGCCATAAAGGGCACACTTCCTCTGGACCCGACTCTTCTGACCACTCTTGTCTAGGTGTAGTCAGGGTTGCCTCTGCTGGAAGACTGGGGGCTTCCTGAGGGCAGTGTTGGCGCTAACCACCTTTCCGTGTTCCTAGTGTCTGATCAGCTAAGGTCAGTGGGAAAGAAATATAACAGGCCAGGGGAAGAAGGAGGCTACCACCGTGGCAAGTAAACCTCAATTTAAGGAATTTATATGTATGAAAGTCCAGATTTGCTCAAAAGACAGTTAGAATAAGTTTACACTTTTATAGAAGGTTAGGCGAGACAGAGGAGGGGGCAGGGCCACATGTATTGAGCGCCTGCTGTGTACAGTTTTGGAGCCACCCTTGCTGTCACTGGGAGTGTGCCCAGCTCCTACCGATAGATGAGGAACCAGGGTTCTGAGAGGAGACCCCTGGCCACATGTGTTGCTGCGGTCACCTGGCGCCCAGAGGCCCGGGCCCAGGCTCCTTCCTGAGGGCCGGAGCACTGCTGCCTCTTGCCTGGACTCCCTTGTGCATGTCCCTTCTGCCCAAGGGTCCAGTCTCCTCATCAGGACTTGGACAGTGTTGGACGGAGTCCTACGGTCCCTCTCTTTGTCGGAGAGTCTCTTCAGAAGTCCACTAGGGGGCAGGCAAGTTGCTTTGGAGGGAAGCAGATGCCAGTGAAGCCTGGGCTCACTGGGCTCAATAGTCTGTCCCTGGCTGTCTCTGCCTGGGGATATCCAGGCATGGGGGCCCACTTTCTTGGGACATCTCCCTGACCGCTGAAGGATGGTGGAAGGATAGCAGGTCTGGGGACACCTGTCATCAACTGAAAGTCCTGGACCCAGTCCTGGACCTGTGCCGAAAGGCTTGTCTAGCCTCTAACCATTTACATTCTCTACTAAGCAACAGCTGCTCAACATGCTTCCCTGGGTACTGCTCAGGTGGCCTCCTGGGAGGCAGGTGTGGCTGCCCCCATCCACAGTCAGGGAAGCGAGGCCCTTGCTGGTTGTCCTCTTCCACAGGTGGTTTAGCCCCTCCTTCTAGGCTCCAGACGCAGCAGCATCCGTGATGTGTGGGTGCCTCCCTGGTGAGCTCCAGATTTCCTTGACAGTGCCCAGCCTGGCTGCCTGGCCCAGAATGGGGCAACCACTCCCTTATCCGTCCTTCCCATGACGCTTCTCACACTCTCCCCACTTCTACACTGGGTGATTTAGTCTTAGTTAGTCCCAGTTAGTACACCATGATGGTCTCTGCCTTTTTCTTCCCCAGCAGTGTTGGGGATCAAACCCAAGACCTTGCACATGGCAGGCAAACGCTCCACTACAGAGACACATCCTCAGCCCTGGACTCTGCCTTCCTCCACCCTCAGCAAGGGCACTCGCCTCCTTGCTGCTCTCCTACCTCCATTTCCACCTCAGCTTACTTGCAGCATAGACCTTGCCACCTGTTGTAGTCAGGGTTTGCAAAGGAAACAACTTAATACAGGACATGTACTTATAGGGTTATTCTACAGTAGTCACCCAAAGAATCAAGTAGAAAGGTGTGCAGGAAATCTGCCCGCACATCAAAGACCAAAAGAGTCCAGCTGAGGGCCTGGCTCACAGCAATGTCCTGCATGAGTCCAGCTGAAGACCTAGAGCCCATGACAATGCCCTCCACCAGTTCAATTGGAGGCCCAGAGCCCAGAACAATGTCTCATGCAGGCCTGTTTCAACGCTCTGTTCTGGGAAGGCCTCAAGGTCAGTGGTGAAAGCTGGAAAGTCTGTACCAGTGGGATGAAGGATCTGTGCCAGTAGACCGAGGAATCTGCATTGGAGCCAGAAAACAACACTCAAAGTAAGAACCAGAGCTCCCCTAAAAGTTACCAAACCAATTCTCAGTGACAACAAGGTCCTGAGCTCCTCAGACAATGAAAACACCTGAGTCCATACCAGGAAAGCCCTCGAGACAAGCTTCTCCAGGAGACTGGGCAGTGCACCATCTTCCCCTCCAGAGCCAGGAAGCCATGCTCAAAGTGAGCACCAGAGCGCCCCCAAAGCAAACCATAGCCATTCTCAGTGACAGCAAGGTCCCAAGCTCCTCCAGTGATGAGAACAGCATGACAAGCCCCTCCAGGACTGAGGAGAACTAAAAGCACCAGAAGAACCAACAACCCCACTTCTTCCTCTCCAGTTCTCCTTTTGATGTTGTTCGCAACAACCCTTAGGTGGACCCTCCGCACCTAGCACTGCGCTGACTCAGCTCAGGTGGGTGTTACAAGCTGACCACCTGTTGACAACCCACCACACCACCTCACTTTCCTACCTGACATTTGCTCTGCTCCTGATAGACAAGGCCCTTTGCCAGGAAACTGCTAGCTGGCCCCGCCCTACCTCCCCTGCCTGACAGCACTTTCCCACCCCAGCCTTGGCCTGTTCTCTTAGATTGCTGAGCCTCTATTCAAACCCTAAGGATTTTTTTATTCCTATGCATAGTTTTGATAACCCTGGAGACTTGGAGCCAGTGGCCTGGAGGCTACAACCTTCCTCATCACCACTGTGTCTGGTGTAAAGTGCTTCCAGCTTAAGGACATCACTATTTCCACTGAGCTCTTTCCAGAGCTGTTATTATGCGCATGGCCTGGAGGAAGCAGACCTAGGGACCCTTTCTTTGTCCACATATGCCCACCGTGAGCCCCCACATGGTACTGTAATGTAGCCCCAGAGCCAGACCCAACCTCCCAGCAGGGGTAAGAATGCGGACTGGATCTGTAAGGCTGCCTGGGATCCCGAGGGGGAGGGCACGACATTGTTCACTGTGCAGCCAAACTTCACAGACTCCATCCAGCCTCGTGGTTGTCTCGCCCAGAGCCCGCTCTCTGGCAGCCACCCGAGCTCTCCACACCCATCCTCTTCTTACCACCCTCTTATCCCAGACCCCCTGTTGCCCTGATACACCCAGCCTCAGCTTCCTGCTTCACTGGTGACCACCAAGCACAACAGGACTGACAAAGCCCAAGAACATTTAAAGGGCTGAGTCCGGTCTCCCTGGGCACTGGGAAGGCTGTTTTCAAGGCTCCCAGTGGGCATCCCGAGAGGGTCTTCACCTCACTGGAAAAAGGAAACAAATCTCATAAGTATACAATAGCTGTAATTTCATCCTCCCTACAATCACACAAGGTAAATATTAGCCTCTCTCCATTTTTTAGGTGAAGTTATTAAGACTCTATCCAAGGTTACCTGGAAGCCAGTGGTAGAATAGGACTCAACTGCAAAGTCTCCACTACCTGTACCACCCTGGGAGCCTGTAGATCACAGTGACACACTCTAGAGGAAGAAATGACGCAGTCACCCTTCAGGATGAGGCCCAGCAACACAAACGTGTGAGTTCTGGGGTGAGGGTCGGGGGAGCCGGCAGGTGAGGCCGGGCCCCCAGATGAAGCCAAGGCCGACAGCTGGTGTCTGGGCGGGAGCTGAAAATGTTACCCAGCAGGTGAGGGGGTGTCAAGGCTGGAGCCTCAGTGCACATGGGGCTGTGGGAGACGGGGGCCGGGGAGACAGTGACCTCCGGCCATCAGGGGCGCTTCACAGGGCTGCTGCGGCCTTCCTGGGACCAGGCAGCAGTAGCATCCAAAGCTACATGGGCAGAGGGGCAGTGCTTAGAGAAGCGGCTTTCTTGCTCTTGAGGCACTCACACAGGGAGCCCTTAGGGCAGCAGGCGCACTTTTGTGTTGCTGGCTCCGAATCCCCCTAGGAACTGCTTCAGTCCTCACCTTGGCAACTCTTAGTGAGGTGGAAGGCGAGGAGCGAGCGGGAGGGTGGAAATGACTGAGCACAGCCGGGAGAGAGCCGGAGAAGTGAGGGGATGATGGAGGGTGAGTGTGAGTGGCTGATAGAGAACTTGGCCCCCGTGAGGAGTAAAAGAGACAGGAAAATGGGAAGTGTGATGTGGACTTGGACCTTGTGCTATCAAAGCCCTCTAAGCAGGGGCGGGAGCCCTATAGAGCCTGTGTTCTGGACAGACTCCATGCAGCCACCACGTGGTGGGTGACTGGAAGGACAGTCACAGGAAATGAGACCCTAGTCCAGGAAGTTGTGCTGGGGAGAGGGCCAGGACAGAAAAACACCGAGGCCAAGGCCGAGAAGAACACCATGAGAGGATAGTACAAGGTGCCAATAGTAGAGGGAAATTAAAGAGGAAGGATAGCCCCATAACCCCAGCACTCTGGGAAAGAGGCAGGAAGACTGAAAGTTCAAGCTCAGCCTGGGCAGCTTAGTGACTTAGCAATGCTGTGTCTCAAAATTTAAAAATAAAAACAGGCTGGAGAAGTAGGTCAATTTGCAGGACCTCAGTAGGACTCCAGTATTACAAAACAAATGAGTATTTTTAAAAATAAAGAAGGAGGGAGTGGGCAGCTATGAAGAACCAAAGAATCTGAGGCCAGAGGGTGTCTACCAAAGCAGTAGGTTGTGGAGGCAGCAGATGAACTGGGAAGGGAAAGAGGCTGAAGACCTGCAGACAATGGAGGCAGAGGTAAGGAGATTGCAGGGGGAGGGAACAGCAGAAGGAGGCAAGTCTCTTCCAGGTCTGGTCAGAGAGAGAGAGAGAGAGAGAGAGAGAGAGCTAGAAAGCAGCTGGAGGGAACCTAGAGGCCCGGCAGGCATTTGTGAACCAGGGGCCAGTCCATGCTGGTGGGAGAAGCTGCAGAAGGAGAGTCTGGCCAGGAGGCTCGGGGCAAAGGGAGGTCTGAAGGGACCAACAGCACATGCCCTAAAGGCCAAGCAGACCCTCATGTGGGCAGGTGCAAGTTTGGTTTTGAAATTGAGTTCAGACCCCAAATCCAGTTCTCCTACCCTGAGTGACCAAGAAGAGGCAGAAGCCATACCACCTGGTAGAAGCCAAAGAGAAGCATCCCCAAGGCCAAATAATCCACTTCCAAGCTTCCAGACCAAGAGAGGCTGGGTTTGGGGAGAGGGCCCAGCTTCTACCACTCAGAAGACAACATCTAGAGCCCCTGCCAAGCCTCCTAACTAGATTAATCACAGGACCCTCAGGAGGCCATGACAGTCTGTTTGACTAATTCAAGCCAAACTATGTCTTTCCCCTTTTCCCTTTTTATATCCCAGGAAATCTGCCCTAGTAAAAGCCACTCAACTCTTGTGTTGTCTTCTTCTGAGATAATCAGAGTCACATGTAATGCAAGACGGCAGCCCTGTCCCAAGAAGCATGGGCATATGTGTGTTTGTGTGTCTGTATGTCTGTGTATGTGTACATCATGTACACAGAAGAGGCCTCTTCTATCCTGTTTTGGGTCTGTGTGTGCACTGGTTTTGGAGAGCCTGGGCATTTCAAGTCTTGCTGTACATGTAGGATGTGGCAGTGTGTGTGTATGGTATTTGTGTAGGACATAAAAGTTACACATATATATGTATTGTATGTACCTTGTACCTGCTTGTATATGTACTTTTGCATGTGTCATGTCTATTTCTGAGTTGAACTTGGGCAGGGTGTGTGTCTGTTTTAATCACTTTTCCATTGCTAGGATAAGACACCCAACATCCACAGCTTATAAGAGGGGAGGGTTATTTGGGCTCACAGTGTTCGTGGGTTCGGTCCACAGTTGGCTTAGCCCCAAGGTGGAAACCACACGGCAGAACAACATAGTAGAGGAAAGCTGCTGACCTCTGTTGCAGACCAGGGGATATGAAATAATGTTTTATTATGCTGGGGACCAGGCTCCGTGACTGTGGTCCTGTGGTTCCAGGCAGTGAAACTTGCCTCCGGGACAGGAGAATTCGCAAAATAGTTGCATGCTTTCTGATTGTGTTGGGAAAAATATTCACAACCTCCTGGGGCAAGATAATATCTGCTAAAGACAGTATACAAAATGCAGGCATCCAAGTAAGGGGAAAGACCTTAACTTGCTCCTTTTGAAACGATAAACTTGATCCCCATTTTATTACCCTGTTCTTACTACAGTCACTGTTCCAGGAAACATCCACCACCCCTTCCACTGCTCCTTCCTAGCCTGGTATGATTGTCTACCAGAGACAAGTTCCCCTTGGTCCTTTATGTACTTTGAAATTTGTCATTTATCTTTCTTTTCCCACACTGTTTCCCCAACAGATATCTGGGGGTCTAACAAGCCTCCCACAACAGGTGTCCAGAACAGGGACTTAAGACCTGAAGGGGAAGTCCCACAAGAGTGGAAAGGAGTGAAACGGACATTGGGAGATTCCAAGGGACAACTTCAGAGTTGGCCAAACAAAAGTGAAAATAAGTAGTAGCACCATGGGAAAGCTTTTCTAACCTTGATAATGGGGCAAACTTTGGCAATGGATGAGCAAAGAGATGTGCAGTTGTTGTGCATGCTATTCAAACAGACCAGGGCCCAGGTTAGAAGCCACTCTCTTTCAAAAATGCTGCAAGGCATTACCAAACACAATATGTGGTTCCCACAGATGGGAATCTTGGACACAAAGAATTGGGATAGAGGAGGCAAATTTTCAGAAGGTCCCATGCTAGTGTTGTAGGCAGCTGAGTTAGATAGAAATATTACAGGCAGTCATACAGCATTAGGCCCTTGAAAGAGACAGTGCAGAAGATGAGATACCTTGCAACTGTGGGGGAGACAGACACCTCCAGCTATGGGCCAGACCTCAAGACAAAGGATAAAACAAATGCACCCACATACTTCTCTAAGGATAAACATCAGGAGTTGATATTCTGAGTAGGTCTCCATCATCTTGAAAAAGCCAGGAAGAGTCACTAACTCAACCCCCTACAAGAAAAGCCCCTGTTCTGTATTATTCTCTGCTTGCTACATGACTCACTTTCCTATTTGATCTGATATAATCAATTTTACCTGAGGAATTATGCTTGTAATCTTATTCGTTGACTATAGTTTTATCCCACCTCATGCCCCCCTTGCAACTTCACATTTTTTCCCCACCTTGGATCCTCCTCACCTTGCGGTTTTGCTCTATAAAGTCCCTAGGAAAAGCAGAGTCCTCAGCAACCCACCTGGCCCCCTTCTGTCACTCTCTCCGATAGAAGCTTTCTTTCTCTCAATAAATATATTCTGCTCTTAATCTCCATTGCTCCTAAAATTCATTCTTCAATTTTAGAGAATGTGAACACATCCCAGAAAACTTTCAAGTTGGGAGTTTCTTTCCCCTACATCATTTGGAGGTCCCACCAAGAAAAACAGATTACCCTGGATGCCCTTCCAACATGAAGTTTGGTAAAATCCGCATTGGAAACTTTATGTGATACAACAATTGCTACAAGTGCTAGTGCTCCCCCTAAAGAAGGGGTGGGGGAAAGATCAGGAAAAAAGTAGGGAGATTTTTTCTTGGTCCACACCGCCAGAATTTTTAGAGGCTGGTATGTGTGTGAGTGATGCCAAGGTTGTGAGTTTGAGCTGCTGGGAGAGTACAAGGAGCCTAAATAGCTGCTTTATGAAAACATCATATTAGTTGCAGCAGGGGATACAGGCTGAACCCCAGCTGCACACTGGCCCAGGCTGCTTAGGGTGCCCGATGGCCGCACCTTTATCAGAGCACTGATCAGCAGCTCCCTGGGGCTGCTGAATCCCACACCTCCCACAGGCCTGCCTCTTCCTGCCCCCAGCCTGAACCCAGAACCCTGGCCCCTGCCCTACCCATGTGCCCAGCTGCCACTCCTATTGTCTAATAGTGGCAGTGCTTGTGGGCCAGCAGCAGAACATGTAGCAGAGAAGCAAAATTACCCTTCTCTGCTTCCCTTGGCCATGCCAGGCATGGTGGCACGCGCCTGTAGTAGTCTCAGCTACACAGGAGGCAGTCTGCAGACAGATTCCTCATTCACACGCAGCCAAAATCATCATGCTTCAATTGGCTTTTCAGAACACAAATAAAGACTGCAAATAGGCCATTAGGGCAAGCAAGGCCACAAAATATCTTAGAAATTATCTCAAGCTTGTCAAGATGTCAAAACCAAATCTTATAAAAGTTCAGTGTTAGCCTAAACTACATTAAGTGTTACAGACCCCTCAAATGGTGTTAGAAGAAGAAGGAGATGGTCTCAGGAGGTGACAAAAGGTATAGAGGTGGCTGAGCTGGTGGGTAAATGAAAAAAGTGGGTGTGGAGTTGCTAAAATTCTTAAGACAAAGTAAAATACCAAAAAAATTGATTATGAGTAAAAGGCTTTTATTGCTTCTGATTCTTATTACAAGAGATCTCTGTTAACTGGCCTATGAAAAGTTTTGACTAGTCTTATATGAAAGAGTTATTATAATTCAACTTGGCCAAATATACCTGAGTGTACTCTATTTTGTTTTGTTTTGTTTTGTTTTATTTTTTGTCTTTTTTGAGACAGGGTCTGGCTGTGCAGTTCAGGCTGTCCTTGAGCTCACTTAGTAGCCAAGGCTGGTCTCAAACTCACAACAATCCTCCTGCCTCAGCCTCCTAAGTGCTAGGATGCACTCTGGTTTTATAAACAAATTGTCTTATTGTTTGTCCATCTGTCTGTCTAATCTGTAACTGGTCACCATACTTACAGCTTCTAGGAAGCCCTTCTAGACCTCATCACGGTGTGGTGGAATTCATATTTATAATCCCAGAGAAACATTATTGGAATTCCAATAAGTAATTTCAATCTACCACTTCCAGTGCAACCCATGGCAAGAATAAACAGATAAACACATATCTATAGTGATGGGGAGTGAAGGGGATCCTAAGTTCAGTTAGAACAATGACTAACTGGAAAAAAGACCTCAACCCAGGGCCAAACCTGGATTTTATTAATTTGTAAAGAGGGGAGTGACTTGGGAATGAGTCACTATGAGAGTGGCAGGAAGTACGTGAGTGCTGTGCAGGCAGGCTAGGTAGGAGGTATAACACCTCTGCAACATGCAGAGAGAGATATACAGAAAGACTAATCTGCATAACACAGTGTAAGTAAATATCTTGTGTTTTCCCGTTGGTGCTTCAACTTTAATACCTAGTCTTCATGCCCTGAGACGTAATATGTTCTTTCTCTAACCTCAGTCTCACCTGACAGCACTGCTTCACTCAGCCTAATTCACACATACTAGTTGGAAGCGATAGGCAGGACATCACTGACCTGTTGCATTGCTATAAAGACTACACATTAGCACCTCGGGTAGACCCATTTGCATTGCTAAAGACCAATTGAGGGGATAAAGAAATATCCTAGCCAGCTCTGCACATATCAATACATGGAATCAAGGCCAGGTTTAGTCAAAATGGAGGAAAATGCTCTTCTTTTAGGGAGAGCCATCCTGGTGGTCCTCCACAACAGCTATTTTATTTGAGCTCGATTTTTTCTTCTTTTTGCCCTTTTAGATTTTTAAAGTATTTATGTCTATAACTTAAGTTGGCTGATAGGTAAATGTCATTAGAACTAAGGACATATTTCCACCCAGGTTGCCAACTGATCAAAATGATGCCAAGTCTGATTTTACAAATGCCATACATATTATTGTTGGTGTACAATAACTCAGGAATCTTTCATTGGCCAAAATAATGTGTTAATTATTATAATCTGGTTCCCATAGGTCATCTAATACATGTTAAAACAGTTACAGTCCCCTTGGGCTTAGGAAAACTGCTGGACAGTTTGGTGAATAAAGGAGCAGCTGCCTGGAAACATCTTATTCCAGCATTTGTCTACTAATGGGACCCCAACAGTTTATATCTTTTGGGAGACACACCCAATAAACATTGCTAAGCATTATTGTGATATGTTTACATTGGTCATTATCAAAAGACTAAGCTGTCTGGAACAGCAAGGTTCCATTACAGATGCTATTAGTAATAAATAAATAAATAAATAAATAAATAAAGAGACAAAGGTTTCTATATAGCTATGATATTCACTACTACTAATCTCATGGTATATGAAATGTAGTCATGCCTTCCAGGTGTACAGGTTTTCTAAGATGTAAAACTAAGATTATTTATGGTGGTAACCTTTTTATAGACTCAGATACCTGCCTTTGTTTTGTGCTGCAGCTACTTGTGATAAGAGGTATATGTCAAACTAATTTGAGGACACCACTCAGATGACAGTTTTTTAGCAAAAGCTTATATGTCACTACACTTAAAAATGCTTGAGCACTGAGCAGTCCCGACAATGTCACACTTCTTCAGTGACATCCCATTAAAGGATAAAAAGTTAGATGAGATGACTAAATAGAGATGATTGACTAAAAAGACCATTCTATATTAGGATGGACATTCAAGTTTGTTACAAAAATAGTCCCATCATGATTATCATGCTAGGGGGCTGGGGATATAGCTCAGTGGAATAAGCACCTGCCTAGCAAGCGCAGGGTCCTGAGTTCAATCCCCAGTACCGCAAAAAAAAAAAAAGAAAGAAAAGAAATTGTTTATGATTATCATGCTAGAATTCTATGTGTGACTCTTGATCTCAAGTTTTCTCTATAAACTATATAACTATTGTCTGTTGACATTCTACAGGGATACAACTATGAAAACAACCATGGTTGATAGGAAATAACAGTCCTCTGGCAATATTTTATATTTCAAAGTGCTTGAAATCCAGATGAAATTATAATGGTTGAACTCATTGCTTTTGCTACAATACTGTTTCTTAGGTTACAAAGGGCAATTCAGAGTCACTGTGCCACCTTTCATATTGAGCATCTTAGGTTCCATTTTAACTTACTGAGTCCTTTAGCCTATGGTAACCAACAGGATGATTTGTTGGTAGCTTATGTTACTCGCTGTGATCTAACCAGACAATCACGTTCATACCATCATCAAAATAGTAGAGCCCTAACCAAAGAATTTCAACTGTCTCATTCACAAGCTAGAAAAATTGTCTTGTCATGTCCTACTTGCCAATACATCCCTCACCCTCACTGCACTGAAGAATGCAACACCTAAAGGACGTCAACAAAATAAAATTTGAAAAATGGATGTTTCTCATATCCGATCCTTTGGCAGTTACAATATGTCCATGTATCTACGGATACTCCCATATGATTTGTGCAACCTACCATACTGGCAAAACCATTGTTTGTCTGCTTTTGCTGCTATGGGAGTCCCTCATCCAATCAAAGCTGACAATGGACCCTCATAGGTTAGTAAAGCTTTATCCTTTTTTCAGCTTCAGCATACTAAACATGTTACAGGTATTCTCTTCAATCCACAGGGCCAAGCCATAATAGAGCATGCACATCTTTCCTTAAAGATACAGTTACAGTGACAAAAGGGGGAATATTGTTATCTCCACAGGCACAATTAGATCTTGCTACCTGTACCTTAAATTTTTTTAAACCAAAAATAAGTACATTCCATCAGAGCTTCACTGGCAAAAAGACAAATCTAAAAACATTCTTAGAGCACAAGTCCATTGGAAAAATGTCCAAACAGGAAAGTTGGATGGTCCAGTACAATTAAGAACGTGGAGCTGAGGACATGCTTGTGCAGTAACAGGTCATAGAACGCCATTGTGGGTGCCATCTCGGAACATGTGACTATAGAGAGAGGAGATCTTCAAACCTGTGGTGACGTCTGCTGCTGCCAGAGCCATCAGTGCAAGCCTTCTCACAGATGACCCTGGAGAAGACACCTCAGCTGTCAACAACCACACAGACAGCAAAGGCCCACAGACATGGGGACAAGTGAATAAGACAACCTAAGAAGCTGAAAGGCTGGTGAAGAGACAGGGCTTCCTACATACACGAGAAAATTTGTTCACGGCTTCGATGACCATCATCGCTTGTTCTTTATGTATAAACCCTTTGTCCAGAAAGGGATTTTGAGTGTATATACCCAGCCCCCCTTAATTATGAGCCCTTGTATGGACTGATTTTCCTCCTGAGATTTATCATGATCAATTAGATTGGGTTCCAGGACCCTTTATTGCCCTGGGGTTCAGAGATTCCAATATTACTCTAAATTACACATCACACTTTCTATATACACCCTTATGCTTTGAACATCAGTCCTTAAAATCTAATTGTTTGCCTGTGTACCCACAGTTTTTGGATGACCCATCATGGTGAGCAATTGATACCTCTGGGAATGGGATCAATTAACATCTCAGGAGAGTGGATTAAATCCTCTGCACCCAGCGTCCCTCCTTATACAAAATATACTTCTGGGAGTGAGTTATGATCATGTCCCCCAACATGGACATCCTATAAAAGAGAAAAAGGGCAAAAAATATATTTAAATCAGTTTGAGTTCATAGACCGGAGCCAGCATGGGAAGTTGGAAGGGAGAGACAACCACTCAGGCCATTGGCATTATTATACTAAGTACTCTGGAAGAAATACTTCTGTAATGTATACTATAAATGAGGGACAATTTGCATGTCATGGGTCTAGCTTCAGCCCCCCACTGCTTCAGTCCATCATTAATGGCAAACCTGGACCCCTTCAGAGGACATTTTTAAAAATGACCCTTCCCTATTATGTTCATCAAAAGTGGAAGAGATGTTTATACATACAAATTTACTGATAATATCTCCACTACCGAAATTTGGGAAAGCAAAATTATGGAGTTTTCCATATGTACTTATAATCCTTATGTTTTCTTGTATGGAGCTATTAACTGGAATCTCACTTCTTTTAATTGTAGGGAATGTACCTTAAACCATTGTGTATCCACTAGAGCCCTAGCAAACAAGACTCTACTGATCCTAGGGTTTATGCCTAGAATTTGAATGCCTGTGAGTCTTACAGAGCTATGGGTCAACACTCCTGTGATTCATTTATTACCAACATTAGTTAACCATCTTATACACAAGACAAAACAAATATTAAGATTATTGCTAGAATTATTTCTTTGATGTTAATGATTTCTAGTGTTACTGTATCCTCTAGAGCTCTTGCTCATTCATAACATACTGCTCATTCTGTAGATAATTGGACCAGAGCTGCAGACAAAGCTTTAAAATATACAACATTCTATTGACACAAAATTATAGCCACAAATTAGTGTCTTAGAAACTACCATTACGTAGATGGGAGGAGAAACAGAGAGCTTGCAGCTACAGCAATGTCTCCAGTGTCGCTTTAATATTACTCGGTATTGTGGAACTCCTCGCACGTATAACTGATCTACCTATCCTTGGGAACATATAAAGAGCCATATGCAGGGTGTTATGCATACTAATATAAGTATTGATTTAGAGGCATTGCAAAAGGAGGTATTATCTATGTCTCAGCAGACTCAAAATTTTGATAAGCAAATTCAGGATTGGAATAAATTTGCCAATACCTTTGACCAACTTAATCCGTGAAATTATCTCAAGGCCCATTTTGGATTGTATACTGTGTTGATTATACTAATCAGTGTGTCTTGTAGCTTCTCCTACTCTGTCACAGGGGAAATCACATGAAAAATGCCTAGACACTATCTAACCTCAATTATGCTGTTTCAGCTCTTGCAATTATAGAAACAGAACCTTTGGGGACCAGGGAATATGAAATAATATTTTACTATGCTGGGGAGCAGGCTCCGTGACTATGGTCCTATGGTCCGAGGCAATGTGACTTGCCTCTGGGACAGGAGAGTTTGCAAATAGCTGCATGCACTCTGGGTGTGTTGGGACAACTCCTATTCACAACCTCCCCAGGCAAGATAATATCTGCTGAGGATGATGTAAAACATGCAGGCATCCAGGGATGTGGAAAGACCTTAACTTGTTCCCTTTGAAATGCTAAACTTAATCCCCATTTTATTACCCCTGTTGTTTCTACAGCCACTGTTCCAGGAGAAGCCCACCACCCCTTCCATTGCTCCTTGCTAGCTAGTAAGAGTGGGCCAGCTGCAGAGATAGGTGTGCTTGTCGCCTAGAAACAAGTCCCTCCTGGTCCCCCGGGAAAACTTGAAATTTGACTTTTGTCTTTTTTTCCCTTGCTGCTCCCCTCCCCAGGCATCCAGGGGTCTGATCAGCCCCTGGCAAACTTCAGGGAGCGGGGAAAGTTCAAGTCCAACCTGACTTGGGGGGCAGGGGCTGAAGACATAGCTCAGTGCCAAAACCCTCAGTTCAACCCTAGTACTGAGGAAAGAGAGAGAGAGGGAGGGTGGGAGGGAAGGAAGAGAGAGAGACAGAGAAGGGGAGGAAGATGAAGAAGAGGGAGAAAAGAGCAGAGGGGATAGAAAAAGGACAAGAAAGGGAAGGACTGTTGCCAGCAGGCGCCTGGATGACACTTTGTAGGAAGTGATGCACTGCTGTCATTTCCATAGTTGTGGCCCTGTGAGTCCTGTGCTGCCGCCTTTGAGAGCACACATGAGGGACTGTGGTGGGGGCTATGATTCGCAGGTGTCTTGGGGGAACGTGTGGCCCCCATCAGCAGGTGGAACCACATGGGGGGGAAGGGTGGCCGCCAGTGCGGCAGAGGGAACCACGCCCCTTTACCACCTCCTGGCTGGCTGACTGGAGCTAGCTCCTGCCCTCTCGCGCCTCCACTTCCCTTCACAGAATAGCATGTGCAGGACCCTTGCAAGGCTTCACGGTAGCAAGGGCGGAGACAGCACAAGTGGGGCCAGCGGTCACGGTGCCTGCACCTAAGAAGATGCCATTCCAGTGAGAGCTTGGCGTGCCCAGGCCACAGCCCTCCTGTCCATCCGCTAGGCGCGTCCCCCTGCCCCGTATGGCCCACTCGCACCACCCAGGGGCAGCTCCAGGACCACTTCACCCCTCCCTGGGCTCAGTCAGAGCAAAGAAGCAGGTGGCTGACACCAACCAGCTCACTCTTCAAACAGCTCTGTTCACCCAGTATTCACCCATTCCCACTTGATAGAGGTGGAATGGGTTCAGAGAGGTGATGCCCCCAGCCCAAGGGGCACACAGCAGTGAGCAGCACAGCAAAAACAGGAATGCCAGTGCATCTTATTCCGAAACCTGTGCTGTTCTCTTCCCTCACTCTGCCCTCCTCACCCCATCTATGGCGGGAACGGAATACTGCTCTACACAACTTCTGGCTTATCTGCTCTGTTGGCTAATTAAAGAGTACAAAGTGCCCAGGTGCTGTAGCCCCACTGCCTGGACTCACCCATCTGTAGTGCTTGTGGAAGCTCAGGTTAACTATTTAACTTCTCTGGGTTTTCTTATGTGTCACCTGCGAAGTGGAGACAAGAGCAGTGATAATAACAGTGGTAGTAGTAATAAAGTCTACCTCACGGGGCTCAGGGAGGATGGAGTCTGTCCCCTTCCCAGACTGGAATTGCTCCTGGTAAGAAAGGTTCATGGTTCTGCTAACCGGAGCCTTCACATTGACTTCCCTCGCTTGTGTACCTCGGTGGAGGAGGTGCCGCTGTTACCTCGGTTCACAGGTGGAGTTGTTCAACCATAAGATCCTATCTCAAAAATGAAAAATAAAAATTCTGGGGATGTGAAAGGCCTGGGTTCAATCCACAGTACTGAAAAAAGAAAATTCAAGCCAGGCTTGCACCAGGCTCCCCACGAAGCCCACCCACCCTCACCACTGCTGTCACTGTGGTCCCCTAAGCCAGTGCCTCTCAGAGGGAAGTGTGTAGTCTGGCAACCTCGGTTCCACCATAGTTTTCTGGAGATGCAGATTTGGCCCCCTCTCCACAGGCCCAGGGAAGCTACCTTCTCCTAAGGGTGGAATGAGGGGTCTACCGTACCAAGCCCTCAAGGGTTCTACACTGGTTCAAGTTTGGGGCCTGGGCTGAACCTTGGAAGAGTCTACTATGTAAACTTGGGAGGCCCCACTGCTAAAGCAGAACAGGGAGGGCTGAGAGAACCAGACTCACTCATTGTGTGATTTCAGGGTACCTTCTCACCCTCTCAAGAGGCCACCATCCTTGTTGGAGTGGAAGTCAAGGAGGTGGAAACTTCAGAAGGTGACCATTATCTGTGGAAATCTCCTGGATACCCAAGAGCCTACTAGTGGAAACTGCCATGGCTTGGGGTTTCCACCACTCTGAGGAAGGCAGCAGCCTCCAGCCCACTCAATGTGCAGCGCTTTGATGAGGCTGCAATCCTGCTCTTGGCAGTGGGAAGGGGCCTCAAGGAACTGCTGGAGATAGGGTACACCAACCATGGGAACCTTCCTGGGAGCACAGCCTCAGGGGATCACAGGAACACACCCAATCTGAGCACACACAGCCTACAAGTCTAGGGTCTCTCTGACATATCAGCCCTTCCAGACCAAGACTCACAGGTCATGGTCTCCCATCATGGTTCCCTGTGTCAGCCATGGAACATGGACTTTCCCACAGGAAGATGGTACCACTAATCAGACAGACCCAAGCCTGTGCCAACCTGCTTCCCACAGCTCCACCATCTTCTCACCCCCCTGAAGATGGCAGAACGACCTTCTCCACTTTACAAATAAGGAAACTGAGGCTGGGAAGGAGAAGGCTGTGCAGAGTTCACTCCCAGTCAGGCTTCCCTTATGACACAGTGCGTGCCCTCTCCTGCAGAGAACTATTCCCATCAGCTCTGGCCTCAAGGGCACACGTGCGGGTCATCACCCTGCGCTGGCGCTCAGCTCTGCAGCTACTGCTGGTTTGGAGATGATATTTTATGGCCTTACAGACCATAATGAAAGCCTAGCACCATCAAGAAAAGGGCCTATTGGGGTTAACCTTCAAATGGGTAAAACAGAAGGGAAAATCCGTCAGAAAGACAAGCCTGTGAGTTCCCAGCAGCCTGGGTGCTGCAGAAGGCTGTGGTTTCACGGTCCGCAGCACAGCAGAGTCAGGCTGTGGAGATGCTTCTAATCCTGCACTGCTTGGTTTGCCCATTCTAGAATTTTCTCACTAACATCTTATCTTCCCTGGGGGCCTCCAGGAGCCCCCCCCCCCAATCAGAATCAGCCACAGTGTTTAGTGACTGACAGGACTCTGAGCCTCTTGTACAATGGTCTTGGGGCCTGGGGCTCACCTGTACCTGCTCCCCCTGCCTGTGTAAGTAACTGAATGTCACAGGGAGAGGGTGACCCATACCCCATAGAGAACTAAAGCCCAGCTACAAAAGTCTCTGGCTACACATGGCGTCTGCGGAGGCTGAGGACTGGAACGGGAGCTCTTGCTGCACCTTGGCCTGCCTCCTGGGTGTTCTCTGAGCCCTAGCCCCTCCTCTACCAAAGGGGCCAATGGTGCCTTTGCCTCTTGGGACTCTGTGGGGAGAAGACAACTCCAAAAGAGCCCCTGGCACGTGGCCTGGGACCGTAAGTTCTCATCACTCTCACTGCAGACCTCAGAGCAAGAGGCCCAGCACCTGTCCTCACCCATGCGTGTCTCTTTCCCATGCACCCAGCAGACTTTTAGCTCACCAGTTCCCTCTAAAGGACACCCAGTCACATTTGTCATCCTCTCTTATTGTCCCTCCAGAGAGTGGTCCTTAGCTGGTATAGTCTGAGTTCAGTTGCCTCAGAGGTTAAAGGAAGGTAGATGGGGGGGATTTGGGGAGCCAAGGTTCTGCCCCACTAGATGGGGTCCCAGGGGCCCACAGGGGTGCTGGGAAGGGGCAGGGGGCAAGGACAGCCACATTTGTGCACTGAGATCAAGTCTGGGAGGCTGAACGCTTGTGTTCAATTCCAAGTTCTAAAGCTGTGTAATGATTTGAGACTCAGTTGCCTCATTAGTAACTGAGAAAAAGACACCTACTTGGAAGGCTGCTATGGCAGTCACCATTCTGACTTGACACATGAGAGGAAGAAATGGCCCATAGCGAATACTCTGCAAAAAGTAAACTAAACTGGGGATCCAAGATGACATAGTCTTTTCCACTCTTGTTCTACATTTAGACAGGGACAGCAAAGCCCAGGGAAGCTTAGTAATTTGTCCAAGTTCACACAGGATGTGTACATCACTGCCTTTCTGGACAACTAACTCCTACATAGGACCCTGAGGTTGCAAAAGCCTCCCCAGGGAACCCTCAGCCTGAGAGGTACCACCTCAGAATGACAGTGCTAAAGACACAGGAAAAGACATGCCTCCTATCTTCACTGACAGATACATGAGGGAATGAAGCATTTCCACAAAATACCAACCCTGTGAGGTCTGAGCTGTCCCTGTTTCTGGAGTGTGCAAACAGGAGCTGAGCAGTAATAGATACAAAGGTGGCCTTTAACAAAGGCTACTCTCTAGCTGCCAGGCAAATCCAAGCTGTTCAGTTCCCACCCACCCTCCTGGACTTGACCTTCAAGGCATCTAGATTCAGGCATCCTCTGTGTTCTCCTCTGCTTGGGGCAAACATTAAAGTAGGTCCTAGACATTATTCACCAGCTTGCTAAGGCCCATCAGGGAAGAGCTCATGTTTGCTGAGCCCTTAGGTACTTTACACAGTTTACGTGTGAGTCCTCTGTGATCCCTCATTAACACTATAATTAATCTCACTTGGCAGAGCAACAAACTAAGGTCAGAAAGATCAAGCGACCTGATGAAAGTCACACAGTGTGACTGCTGAGAGAGGGAGAAGATGAAGGAAGGGTGCCGAGAAGTTCCTGGCTTTTAGCCGGAGGTCCCAAGAGACATCTGTAGCAGGTGGGCATGCTTGATCACCCAGATGTTTCCAACTCTTGAGGAGCCCCATCTGGGCACTAAGTATGGTGGAACCCCATGAACCAACTAACCACAACCACAACTGCTGCACTAGAGGGGAGCTGCCCAGCCCCAGCCCGCCATAGCCCCAGCATGCCCCCCTCCTCTGCTAGTCAGTGACAGCCCAATAGTTTCTGCTTGGTGGCAGCTCCAGGAAGAGTGAGGCAGTGTTCAGCCTATCCAGCCTGGTGGGGGTAGCAAGCCAGACAGAAGAACCTCTCTAATTTAGCCATACTGTGTTCACACTGTACTTTCAGAGACATTTGTCCCTTTGGCAAATACCTGGAAAAAGAAGCCTTCAGGGAATAGCTGAAGTAATCTGTGCAATAAAGCCATCATAGCAGTTACCCACAACCCCCAGGGGCAGGCCACCAGCCTGAACACCATACCCTAGTTCTGGCACCAACCCCAAGCCATAACTAGTGTCTTCCCCACTTTACAGCAAGGAAACCAAGGTTCCATCCATCCTGACAGAGCACTCTGATTAGGGCTCGCATGGACCACGTAGGACTCTTGTAAGCACAGATCTCAGGGCATGGTGGTTGAAGGGAAGAGAAAGAATGGGTACCCTTCCCAGGCTTTGACAGTCCTCTTACCCATAACCTCCTACCCCCCCCTCAGAGCAGCTCAGGAAGCCTTCCCTGACCTGTGAGACTAGGTCAGGCCCCAGGGCCAAGTGATGTCTGCTAGGTCCTCTCTGGGCTGACCTCCTCTGCCCAGGTTCATTTCCAGAGTGGTCTGTATGCGAGGAAGAAAAGTACTGGCTGTCAACATTTCAGGGAGCCCAGCTCTATGCCCAGTTCTACCCTGGTTTGCCACAGGTACCAGGTGGTCAGTTTCACAGTTGTAAACTGGAGCCCCAGCACTGAGCCAGTCAATGCTGGTGACATAGGGAAGAGAGCATATTGAAAGAGGAATCTACCCTTGGAACCAAGGCCTAGAGAGCAAGGGAGACATCCCTCCCCCATGTACCCTTGTCTTAAGGCCGTACCCAGCAGAACAGAGTACCAGAGCTTTGGCAAGAGGAGACACTGCAAGAGGAAGTGGCTTTGGAAAGATCTGCTCCAAATCCTGATGTAAAAGACAATACAGCCACCCCGCTCATGGACAGCACTTTAAAACCCCAGGCAAGAGGGTGGCCAGGCCTAGCTAGATTTAGCACTGTGGACAGATCTGCCTAAAAGTCCTGACTTTCACAAGCTATATGACTTTGGCTGTGCCGTTTAACCTGAGCCCCAAGTTCCCAACAATAAATGGGAATCTAACCAACTGGTTTTTACCTGTGTTTACTGTCCACACACCTCGCCTCAGGTTCTACATCTGAAAAACAGGACTCTGATAGTCCGGGAGATGATGGCTACTGTGCGGGGAACCCCCTTCGCTGCCGCCCCAGGGCCAGTGAAGGGTCATTTCCTTCCGTCTTTGGTGGCCGTCAGTCACCTCTCCTGCCTCTCTCAGCCTCAGAGCGGCGGCGCCGGCCGCAGGGAAATCGGGGCAGGCAGGATTTCCTCCTAGGACTTGAGCTCCGAGCGCTACCCCGCCCCTCGCGGGCCCCCAGCTGCACGTGCCGCTGCCCCGGGGCCTCGTTCGCCCGCGCAGGCTTTGCTGTCTTCCCCCTCCTGGCCCTTTCAAGGGTGCCCTTCGCGCTAGATCCTGCTCAGCCCGGACTCCAGCATACTGAAGATGCCTCACCCCACCCCCGCACCGCCAATTCCCAAGAAACCGAGTCACCGGCAAGGGCAGGGAGCCGGCGCTAGGACCCCACAGCCCAGGCCCCTAGGGGCGTGGCGGCGGGGCGAGAGAGGTATTTAAACTCCGCGGCGCCGCCCCCTCGCGGCCGGCTCCGGTGGGGCGGTGCGTCGGCCGTTCTTAGCGGCCGTGACCCAGGCTGGCACGGGTGGGACTGGGGTCAGGTTTGCGCAAAATGTGCCGAGGCTGCGCGGGAGAGGAGCGGCGGCTGCGCTGAGCCAGGTAGGAGTCCCCCTGCGGGGGAGGCTGGAGGGCGCCTCGGGAACCCACGGTCCGCGCCCTCGGAGCAGCCGCGCTGGGGTCCATTAGGACGCCCGCAACGCTCCCTCCAAGCGCTCCCCTTTGCACACGGAGCAGGGCTTGGCCCTCCGTCTGCCCCTGGGAAATCGCCGGGTTCCTGTGTCAGCGGATCTTTCCCACGAAGGGATGAGGCTGGCATTCCCATTTGACAGGTGGGAAAACAGTCGTCCAGTCGTCCAACGCGCAAGACTTGCCCAGGAGTGCAGATAGTCAAGGGCAGCTACGGACTTGTATTCCAGTCCCCTCCAGTCCTCTGCGGGCTCCGCTCCAGACCCAGTGTGGGCTTCCCGTCTCGCTCCCCTGTGGTAGTGTGCCCATCCCTCCAGAGCGGGCTTCTCCACTCTCCCAGGGGTTTGAAGCCAGGCTTCTTCATGGAGGGCGAGATGTGAGGGCCCCCAACCCCCATGTCTAGCTAGCTGAAACTGCGCGATCACAGCCGCATTCCCCGCACCATCACAGCCACATTCCTTTGGGTTAAGGTCTAATTCCCCCGTGGGATGCACGTGTCTCCAGAAAGGGGCTTGCCCATAGTGATTCACTACCCGCTGCTGTGAAGCTCCACAGCAGCCTTCCCAGGACCCCAGTCTGCCAGTAAATCAGATGGGAACTGAGAGCGGAGAGGCAGCATCTCAGAACCTAGACTGAGCTATTCTGCTCCGGATGCCTGTGCGCTAGGGGTCTTCGGCGGATTATGAGGGAGATCTCAACCTGGTGTAGTGGAAAAATCTCCTTAGGAGGCGGAGGGACTGATTCTGATCTTGACTCTGCTATTTGCTGCCTGTGTGATTTTGGGGTAAGTCACCTCTCTGAGCCTTATTTTTCTCATGGCAAAAATGGGAATATTTCTGTAGGGAGCAGCTGGCTCAACATGCGCTAGAGAAGACAACACACGTAGACCTGCCTAAGTCCCAGCCCCAAAACACTTAGAAGTTGAGTCACTTCACCTTTCTGAATCTCAGTTTTCTCCTCTATGAAGTGGGAATTGTAGTAATTGCCTCATTGTGTGGCTGTGGGAATTAAATGAGATGACATAGATGGGGGGTTTGGCAGAGTGGCTAACATCGTTACATAATAGGCATGGGCTCTTTCCCCCTCCCTCTGCCTCTGTTTCTGTCTCACATGCATGTGTGTGCACAAACACCCACACGGGCACAGATATTCTTTGGCGCCTCTCCAAGTGAGAGTCCTGCCTTTTCTCCTGCCTCCTCTTGCCTTCCATCACTTGTCAGAAGACCTAGGACCTCCCTCCTCAGCATATAAGCCCTGTGGTGCTCAGTCCCATGTGTCTCCGTACCAACCTTGAAGGATTCTTAGTCTACGGCCACACCATCCTGAACATGCTGATCTCATCGAAGGATCCTTAGTGTCCCAGGAGCCTCCACAGCCATTCTCCATGCGATCACAATGGCTAGGGTACCAGAACAGGAGCCAGGATGCCTTGCAGATGAGACACTAAGGCACGGGGTGGGGAGTGAGGGAGTTGCCCCAGTGCAGGGCTAGCGAGCAGTGGAGTTTGGATGTGAGCCTGGGTCTGAGTGACCCCAGCCCTCCCTTGTCAGAGAGCAGCTCTTACAGGGAGTACCTGTGTCCTGGGCACTTCAGAGGGTGCCCACCGCTGAGGTATCCCTTCCTAACATTGTTCTGTGTGCTGCAGAGACCGCCCCTTCTGTATCTGCAGGTGTTCACACTGGGGATTTGGCAGGGGAGGAGCAGTAAGGGTCCTGCTGGGCATCTTCACCTGTAGACTCATAAGTAAACCCAGGCCGTCCTGGTCCTCCCCTGTTGTCACCACTCAGTCCATGCCACCGAGCATGTGCCCCCAACCCTGCCATTCATTCCTGAGATCTGTAGTGAACACCTACCTAATAAGCCCCAGTTCCCACAGAAGAAAAAATAAAATGTCAGGAAATGGCAAATGTATGGAAAACAACAAAACAGGTGAGGGACCAAGAGAAGAACATTCTAGGCAGAAGAAATGGGGCAGAGGCTGTGAGGCAGAGATGAGCCTGCTCTGTTTGGGGAACTGGGAGAAAGCTAGAATGGGGGAAGGAAAGGGAACCAAAGATGGTAAATAGAGTCAGAGAGGGATCATGTAATGCCCAGACGTTCCTGGAGGCGTGCAAAGTAGACATTCATGATTGGATGCACAATTTTGAAACCTCACTCTGGCGTGATGTATAGGACAGATTAAGGGGTCAGAGTGGAAGTAAGGAAACAACTGGGTCAGCCCTTGCTGTGTCAGGCCCCAGGATAGTGGTGGCACTTGTCGGGGATGACAGATGAGGGAGGTGTGTGGGTCTAAGGTCTTTCCTTCTAGGAGAGCAGTCACAGCCTGCTGATGGGGTGTAGGAATGTGGCAGGAGGGAAAGGGAGTCCAGGGGTCTTGCCCTCCCAACGTCACCATGTCACCAAGACTCCTGGTGTCATGCTGTGTGCCACCCTGGCCTGCTTGGTACCATGACGTGGATCTCAGAGGACAGTAGGCCCTGGCTCCTCTAGGATTGCAGGGTAGCAAAGCATGGAGTGCCGGTGTGGGCTCAGAGTAGGGAACCCAAAAAGGCTTCAGGGAAGTAAAGAGAATCAAAGAAGGCTTCTCAGAGGTGGGGAGATGGAAGCTGAGAGCAGCAGGGTGCGGCCGTGTTCAGCAGCAGAGGAGAGGAGAGGAGAGGAAGTGAAGGTTGAAATGGTGCAAAGGCGCTCAGAGACTTAGAGGGAGAGGACCCAGCGAGAATGGAGGCTACAGAGCTGCTGGGAGGGTGTGTTCCTCCAGAGCCTGGGGGCCCTTGATTCTCTTTTGATTCTGGGTATGCTAATGTCAAACAGGTAGTGACATCTGCTTGCTTTCTTCCTTTTTTTGGGACAGTGGGTTGAGACAAGGTCTTACTATGTAGTTCAGATTGGTCCCCAAACACACAGCAATCCTCCTGCCTCAGTGGTCCAAGTGCTGGGATCACAGACGTGCAACATGACACCCTATTGACATATGTTTTTTAAACAACGGAACAAAATTTCCCATCAGCATAAATAGCATTGCTGTGGGGCAGGGCCTGTTGGCCTCAGGGAGCCAGAAAAAAGAGCTAAAAGATAACTGAGGGGGCCCTTGCATGTTCCAGCAAGAGAGGACCTCAGAGCAGCTATCAGCAATTAAAGGTGATCATTGCTAGTGGTTTCTGAGGGTCAAGGCACAAGCCCCAAAGGCCCTGCAAAAGCCTTTTCTCCCACGCCTTCTTCAGAGTCACTGTTGCACCCTGTGAGGCCTAAAGACCCTACAGTGTGGAATTTAAGGAAGCAAACTCCTCAGGCAGGCTCACCTGGACGCGCCACTTAGCTGGCTTTATAATCAGCCACTCTGAGACTTAGTTTCCCCTCTGCAAAATGAGCGTGGTGATAATGGAACCAAGTCACTGAGCTATTGTGAGAATTAAGTGAATTCAGAGTTACAAAGTATGGAGAGTCTGGCCTCTGTGAGTGGCACTCTCAGAGAATGTATCTCATTCGATCCTCAGTAAAACTTGGTATGGTTGTCATTAACCTCAGAAAAGGAAACAGGCTCACAGAGGTAAAGTGACTTATACCTGGTCACACAGCAGGAAAGCAGGAGAGATGAGAAGGAGCAGGCGGACATGGGTGACTCCGAGTCCAGTGTTTTTGAAGGGTGTTACAGGTCTCTAACTGTTAACACTGTTTGGCCATATTATAATCGCTTGTATGTTCTGTGTTTTGTGTCCCCAGTTCTCAGCAGAGAGCCATGAGAAAACATTTGGTGATGTTGTGACTGATTGACTGAATAAAACTGATGGATTGATTTGTGTATCTCTAGCAGTTGGCTTGAGATGGTCCTTAGGGAGAGTGCCCACTGACTCGGTCTTGCCAAGGGCTCTGTGGTTCCCTCGCCCGCTCCCCGGCTGCTCATAGAGCGAGTCCCAGTGCCCCTGTACAGCCAGTGGCCTCAGTGAAAGTACAGGGCCTGGCAGCCTGTCCTGGGGGAAGTCCGCAAACAGTGCTGGGGCCGGGCAGGTCCCCTGGCGGGGCTTCCTGTCAAAGCCCTGATCCCAGTCCTTGAACAATGGCAAGGGCTGGAGAATCAGAAACTCAAAAGAAAAAAGACAAAATGAGGAGGGTGGGAGTGGGGATTGAGGTGGAGAGCTGGTGGGCTGGGGGGAGGGGGTGGAATGAGGAATTATATTTGGGCCTAAGGAGCTGAGATAATAGACCTGCTGCGATATGGGCAGAAGTAGAAGCAGAGCCCCCCGCAACTGTCCCCAGCCCCAAGCATGGTCCAGGGCAGTCCTCGGTCCTTCTGCCTCCTGCCCTTCTCCTCCAGCCTGTTTCCTATCAGGTAGGGTCTTTTGAAAATCCACGCCTGACCAAGGCACCACTGCTCTGGAACTCTTGCTTCTTCTAGACAATGATCCAGCTTGGCCTGGCCCCTCAGGGGCTCTGTGCAGCCCCAGGTCCCACCAGCTCCCCTCCTCAGAATTCCAGCCCAGCTTCGGTCCCAGGCTCTCCACAGGCAGGCAGACTGTGGGAGAGGTGGGGCTGGCAGCAGGAGGGAGCCGGTGGTCTCACAGTGTTTCCCTCTCCTCTTCACCCTGCACAGAGCCATGAACCACCAGATCCTGCTGTTCCTGGCCGTGCTGACTCGAGGCCTGGATACCTCCCAACACCGAGAAAAGGTGCCCTGTAAGATGGTAAGATGCTCTGCCAAAGGAGGGTAAAGGACATCCCGTATCACCTTTGTCCTGAGATGTGCTGCTGCCCACCCCAAAAGCCAGATGTTAGAGTCAAGAGAGGAAAAGGATTTACCTTGCATTTAATGAGCAACCACTAGAATGTTTAAATACCTTGTTTACCCAACAAGCATACCCAGTAAGCCTCACTATTCTCATTTTACAGAGTAGAAAACTGAGGGTTAGAGAAGTAGATGACTTGGTACAAGATCATGTAGTTAAGAACAGTGAGTCCGGTGTTGGCCTGTATTCCCCTAAGCTGCCCTTACAGGAGAGGGGGCCCAGCTAGGGGATCTAGAATGTGTAGGGAATGTAGAATGAGCTCAGTGGGAGAGGTTCTTCTGTACTTGTCTTTTCTGGGGACAAATGCTGTTCCCTAACTGAGCTCCTTGACTTGCACCTGCCCTCTATAGTGCATCTCACTCATTACTGGCAAGTCAGTGAAGCCTCCTCCAGGAAGCCTCCTGGACCCTTCCCAGGCTGACTGTCTGGCCACTTCCTATTCTAGGCTTCTGCCACTCCCTAGCTTCCCTCCACCTCAACGCTGAGCACACTGAGCACACTGGGCAACTGCTGAGTGGTCTGAGCCTGTCTTACCTTCCAGACCAAGAATTTTTCTAGGGTAGTGACCAGGTTTGATTCCCATTTGCTCCTATTTTCTGCTACAAGCCAAGAAAACTGGCCTTCAAGGTCCTGGGATCCTGTCCGGTACAGAGAAAAGATACTATTTGGATCCACTTGGAAGGCTGGGCAGCCACATAGGTCAAGGCTGGAGAAAGGACCCTCCCTCTAGCAGGCCCACTTGAACACAGAATGGGCAACCACAGCTGGAGACCAGAGTGCTGGCAGGTGACTGGCAACCCTTCCCCGGGCTTGTGATATCTTCTGTAGCCACCACTCTTCTTCTGTAAGTCTCAGAGATTCTGAGAGAGAACCCAGAATGATTGGCAGAGAAGGCCTCAGACATAACCAAATACCAACACACCTTGCGGATGGAAGGAGGCTCTGTGAAGTGAGGGACTTTGGTCCAGCAGGCAGAGAGAAGCAGAGGCAGCTTTGGTTCCTAGGGAAACGAGATCACGGCGGGAAAGTACCCTGTGAAACAGCAGAGTGCAGGCAGGTGCGACTGCCATACTCCAGGGCAGACTCAGACCAGGAACTGATAGAATCAAGATTCTCACCCAGCTGTCCTTACGCTGTCCACTGCCAGATGCCTCTTCCTGCCCTGGCATGCTGTCCCATGTCCAGACAGTTAGTGGAATCGGTGGCAAGTCTCCTTCCTACCTAAGAAGAGAGCTGCGTAGTGGCTGATACTGCAGAGAGAGCAGGGAGGAGCTCTAAAGCCCAGCCTGGGTGAGCCTTGGGTGGGCCCCACCAGTCACTCCCTACTAGGAGCTTCAGGCTGGAGTCAGGAGGAGCTGGAAATTGAGTTCTAGGAGCTGCTGTGGCCTTCAAGCTCCCTCCTGCACGGGACTGGAGAAATGGGCTCTGCCCATCAGCAGCCCTGGGGCCACTCTAGCACAAGTCCTGGCACCTGAGCTGATAGCAAATCTCAGACTCTTGGCTGGGCCAGTTTTGTGCCCTGGCTTACTGTCAGGCTGGTACCTAGGGAACCTTTGCCCATGTAGAGGGAATACAGGTGTGGGCTTGCAGGTGGGATGGCAGATGAAGCACGGTAGAGTGCCCCACTCCACTGCCCTGTAAATGGTGCCTGGTGTTATTTCCTGTGTGGAAGGAGTGAGCCCCTGTGCCTGACTAGCTGAGGGCTCAGTAGTCAGGACTCAACTTGTACCAATAGGAACAGAAACTGTGGTAGTGGTATTGGTAATGTTGAGCCTATGGCTCTCTGACCTTGCACAATCTCAGTTTCCTTAGGGAGGACATAGAGGAAGGGGATAGGAGGATTAAATGAGGTGAGGGATCCATGTACTCAGAGTGGAACCCACTGCAGGGCTGGACTTCCTGTTTTTGTCGTCTCTTCCTTAAGTCAGGATAGTCTGGGGAGCTAAGGCTGGCAATGAGGCTGTCTGTGACGCCAGTGAACAGAGAAGTGACGAGGGAGGAAAGGGCAAAGACGGGCAAGGTGGCCAGGGTAAGTTTCTGATTTGTGTGGGTGTCAGCTGTGGGAGAATTCCTGGGTCTCCTAGGGCTTCAGTGAAGCCAGGTTCCCAGGAGTAACCAGGCCATCATGGTGCACATGCAGTAGGAAGGGTCACACAGATACCCGAGGGTGAGCAGTTCCATCTTCACCCCTACTCACTTGGGGCTTTTGGAAGAAATGACAGAGCCAAACCCCACGAGGAGCCCTCGGGCTGTTTCTTCTTTGCTGGCTCAGCTTGGGCTTCCTGTGACCTCATGCAGGCTGCTACCTCTTCAGGTCCCATCCCCCAATCTGGGAATTGGATGAGCTACACTGTTTTTGCTCTGACGCTCTCTGACTCTAATCACGTGGCTCACCCCCTTCCTTTCCCCTCAAGGAAGTGATTGATTCCAAGTCTCAGCCCTGTACACTAACCCTGAACGCCACACAGAGGTGTGTGACTCTTGTCACAGAGGAGCGGTCACTGCATGTGGGCGCAGTACAGAGGACAGGTGGCAGGAGCCACAAAGAGTGTCGGATGCCTTCCTGAGGGCCCTGGACTCTATCCCAGGAGAGATAAGCACAGTGAAGTTTTTGAGCAGTTGCCAGGCATTGCAGGTGGGTCGGTCAGAAGGAGTAAATGCAAACAGTAAATGCAAACTATCAGGGCCAGAGCTGGGTCTCAGGATAGGGAACCAGGCCCTGCTGCTCACTGATTCTGGTTTCCCTGACACATACATGGCTTAGTTTCCTGTGAGATGAGATAATAACCAGTACAGAGTTTTTCTTTGTTTGTCCCTCTATCCATCTGTTATTTGTCCATCTGTCTACCTATCCGGCCTTCACTGAGTCTCTCTCTTCTCTCCAGTGCTGTATTGAGTGCAACAGACAAAGTTAGCAGGGAGGATGGGCCATCAGACAGGCTGTGGAGGGCAGTGTAGCACTCTGGGAGTCTATAGAAGGGCCCACCCAAGCCCCCACCCAAGCCTGCAGGGGAGCTAACTGTCCTTCTAGAGCAGTCTGTCTGGCTGTACCCTACTGCACTCATTAATGCCCGTGGCTGTTTCTACCCTCCCAGGCAGACAAGGAGGCCTTGTGCCAGGGCCTCGGCCTGTACCAGGTCCCGTCAATGCTCCCATTAAACATCGAGGCCCTTGACCTCTCTGAAAACCATCTGCGGAATGTCCCTGCTTCACCCTTGGGCTTCTACCTTGCCCTTCGTAGCCTGGACCTGAGCACCAATGAGATCAGCTTCCTGCAGCCAGGAGTCTTCCAGGCCCTGCCCCATCTGGAGCACCTCAACCTGGCCCACAATCGCCTGGCAATGGGCACCACACTGAGTGGTCTGGGTCCCTTGCCACATGTGACTTCCCTGGACCTATCTGGGAACAGCCTGTACAGTGGCCTGGTAGAGCGGCTGCTGGGCGAAGCCCCCAGACTGCGCACCCTGTCATTGGCAGAGAACAGCCTGACCCGTCTGACTCGTCAGACCTTCTGGGGCCTGCCTGCTCTGGAACAGCTGGACCTGCACAGCAACGTGCTGATGGACATTGAAGATGGTGCCTTTGAGGCCCTGCCCAACCTGGCCCATCTCAATCTTTCCAGGAATTCCCTCACCTGTATCTCAGACTTCAGCCTCCAGCAGCTGCGGAAGCTTGACCTGAGCTGCAACAGTATCGAGGCCTTCCAGACAGCCCCGGAGCCCCAGGCTGAGTACCAGCTTGCCTGGCTTGACCTACGGGAAAACAAACTGCTCCATTTTCCTGACCTGGCCGCCCTCCCAAGACTCACCTACCTGAATATGTCCAACAACCTCATCCGGTTCCCCACAGGCCCTCTGCAAGGCAGCGATGGCCTCCATACACCTTCCGAGGGTTGGTCAGCCTCACCCCCCTTCAGCCCCAGGTGGAATGCCAGCACCCATGTGCTCTCCCAGCTCTTGAACCTGGACTTGAGCAACAATGAGATTGAGCTCCTTCCAGACAGCTTTCTTGAGCCTTTAACCTCCCTTCGCTTCCTGAACCTCAGTCGGAACTGCCTGCGGGCCTTTAGGGCCCTGCGCATAGGCTCTCTGCCCTGCCTGGTGCTCTTGGACTTAAGCCACAATGTGCTGGAGGCGCTGGAGCTGGGTGCCAAAGCCCTGGGGTCCCTACAGATGCTGCTCCTACAGGACAATGCCCTGCAGGATCTGCCAACATATACCTTTGCCAACATGGCCAGTCTGCAGAGGCTCAACCTGCAGGGAAACCGAGTCTGCCCCTGCGGTGGACCAGCAGAGCCCAGCCTCCCAGACTGCGTGACTTTGTCTGGCATCCCCACCCTCCGTGTTCTGAACATGGCAGGTAATGAGATAGAGGTGCTCAGGGCAGGTGCCTTCCTCCACACCCCACTCACAGAGCTGGACCTCTCCTCCAACCCTGGTCTCAAGGTGGCCACAGGAGCCCTAGCAGGCCTGGAGGCCTCCTTGGAGATCCTTGCACTGCAGGGCAATGGGCTGACTGTCTTGCAGGTGGATCTGCCCTATTTCAGCTGCCTCAAGAGGCTCAATCTCTCTGAGAACCGCCTCAGCCATCTGCCTGCCTGGACACAGGCCGTATCACTGGAGGTGCTGGACCTGCGGAACAATAGCTTCAGCCTTTTACCAGGCAGTGCCATGGGTGGCCTGGAGACCAGCCTGCGGCGCCTCTACCTGCAGGGGAATCCACTCAGCTGCTGTGGCAATGGCTGGCTGGCAGCCCAATTGCACCAGGGCCGTGTGGATGTGGATGCCACCCAGGACCTGATCTGCCGCTTTGGCTCCCAGGCTGAGGTATCGCTGAGCCATGTGCGTCCTGAGGACTGTGAGGAAGGAGGGCTCAGGAACATCAACCTCATCATCATCCTCACCTTCACACTGGCCTTGGCCATCCTCCTTACCACACTGGCCGCCTGTTGCTTCGTTCGCCGGCAGAAGTTTAACCAACAGTACAAAGCCTGAAGAAACCAGGAGATCCTTCAAGGTCTGTGCAGGCACTGGAGGCACAGAGGAGTGGGAACTGGCCTGTGGCCACGGAGTAAACCAGAGTCCCAGAACTCTGGTCTCTAAATCCCAGGCCGGGGCTCCTTTCTCTGCATCCTGCTGCATCAGTAGGTGGCCCACTTCCCAGGCTGTACATCTGGTCCAGCTGTGGAAGCCGGAAGTTGGGTAAGCTCAGGGGCAGCATATCAACAGAGCTTCACAGAGCATCTGTTTGGGGGCCACACCAAATGAAACACATGCCTGCCCTCTGGTAGGAGAGTTCATCGCAGTGTCAGGTAGTGACCACAGTGTCAAGGTAGGAAAGCCTGGGGCTCCACTGCTTTGCAGCCCCAGGGATTTGGTATGGAGAGTCCTGCCCTGGCTGGGCCAGGGAAAGGGAGGACCAAACCCAAGAGGATTTGTTCGAGACATTTTCAAGCAGACTGTTTTGTCACATCTAATAATGACTTTCAGCCTCTCTGGAAAATGATGAGCTTATGGCTGGAAGACAGAGGCAGAGCGTCATGAATACATCTTGGATCCAGTGCTGTTTGGGAGGCTACAGCAGCCCCACAGGACCTGGTCAAGAGGTGGTCACCCTGGGCTCCCATCCAGCGATGGGCCATTCTGTGTTCTGCTGTGGACAGGACCTTTCCCTCCTGGACACTCTCCTGTTACACCCACTGACCCCAATACTGCCTGAAACCCTCCCCCTGCCCAGGCCCCACCTCTCCATCCAGCCCCACCCCAACTGCTGAGCCAAGGGCTACAAGCATAGGTATCTGGTTCTGGTTTGCACCCAGTTTAGCAGCTGCAGATGCAAATCCAAGCCTTGTGGCTGCCTCTGTGTGACAAGTCTTGGACATTGGTATTTTACCTCTGTTATATAAAGGAGGAAAGTAAGGTTGTAGACATCTCCTTCCAGAGTCTTACAGCTAAAATGTCATAGGTGAGATTCAGACCCATATCCTCCTGGCTCCAAGGTCTGAGTTTGCTGCTGCTGGGGCCACAAGCTGTTAGGTAGACACAAAGTAGTTCCATGTCACCTGCCCAGGGCTTGAGCTTCCTGTGCCATGCACACCTACTTTCTCCTCTCCAGGCGGTTGCAGGTCCTCTACTGTTTCTCACCCTCAATTTCCCTCATTCCCTCCTTTCTGGACTGGTGTACATCCTCCTTTTTCTCTTCTACCTCCTACATCTCTCATTCCATCCCCTTCTACTGAGCATATCCCAGAGTTTGAGACCATCAAGTCCAACTTCCCTACTGCACAGATAGGGGAACAAGTTTAGGAAAGAATAGGAACTGCTTACATCAACTCAATGGCAGAGCCTGTGGGAAAAAACTAGATTCCAGCCTCACTGGGGTGAAATTGGGTGTAGGCCTTCTCCCAACTGCCACATGGCAAGGCAGTGCTGACGCCAGACTTTCTTTGTGTTCCTCATCTTGTAGGGATTTTTTGGCCTCCTAAGAAAATAGGTAGAAAGACCCACTCAGATAAACCCTTCTCACTCATGCCGTGGGGTCACAAGATGATGGGAAGAAAGCAAACCCTAGACCAGCCAAACACCCTGTTATTGTCCCCAGCATCTTATCCTCAGCATCACACCACAGGCATTTGCTAAGGTGCAAGAAAATGAAACTGAGACCCAGAGAGGATTAAAGGCTCACAGAGCTGATAGTCAGAGTCAGGGTAAGAACCCTCACCTGGACCCTGGTGGTGTGAAGGCAGCTGGGTAGCTCAGTCCTGGCTGATCACAGGTGCTAACTGCATACAACAGTCTTCCTCAGGCCCAGAGACAAAGTGTTGGCCCCTCTGCTTAATCTATGAAAACACTACACCATGCTGCTGTCACCTGGCAGGTCTTGGGAACAGCTTTTTGTATAACCCACATGAATGTATTAAAGTCTAATTTTGGAGAAATAGTGTGTTCTGCCAGCCTCTTCCTTACCGTAGGTGCATTTGATTTTTATTTTTATTTATTTATTTTTTTTTTTTTTGGCGGTACTGGGGATCGAACTCAGGACCCTGCACTTGCTAGGCAGGCGTTTATTACACTGAGCTATATCCCCAGCCCCCGTAGGTGCATTTGAACCCTGACTTCTTCCACTTCCTGTAAGGTCTTTTAGCCCTCATGGCTGGGGTCTGGAAGACATGGAGGCTCAGGGCCAACACCTTGGACCTTGGGGCTTCAGCCTCCATCATGGGTGTACACGGCCCTGCTGAGCACACCCCTGCTTCCCACCCAGCACTGAGAGACTGGTGACTTCCTTCAGTCCTTCCTTCCACAGCTACCTGTCCCCTCCCTTTCTCTGTGCTCAGCCTCTCCACCCCTTTCTTAGGGGCTGAAGTCTTGCTCATCTTAAAAACAGTAAAAAGAGACCCTTACAGTCCATTCCCCTTCTTCATCTTGCTTTTCATAGGCAAATTTCCCCACCCCTCCCAGGCTGCGCTTGCTAAAGCCTCTGCTATCTCCTTTTCCAAACTCAGTGAACTTTTCAGACCTCATCTCCTGGACCCCTGGGCAGCAGGGCTCCTCGCCTATGACTTCCCTGACATCTGTGACCTCACCTATGAAGTTGTCTCTTCCCTCCCAGGCCACTCCTTTTCTGGCCCTTCTACACACTCATCTTTCTTGAGCCATCTCTAAATCATGACCTCCAGGACTGCTCTTAGCTGATGCTACCCCATTGTTCCAACTACGAGGCGCACATCTCTGTCTCCACCCTTACCGGTCCCGAGGATCCAGCCCTGTACCCAGAAAGCTAAAGGTCTCCAGGGGCTTAGAGAATTCAAGAGAATTTAGGCTGCAGATCCAGGCTGAACTCGGACAGTGAGAATTACTGGTTCTAGGATGGGAGCTGGAGAGTGAGAATGTGAGGCCTGGCACCTTGGGAAGGGGCAGGAGCCACTTCCTTGGGTGGAGGGCAGCTGGGGCAGTGTGAGTGCTGAGAGGCAGAGGCAAGGACTTAGCAGGATCTGGAGGCCAGAGAGTAATCCCCCTGCTTCTCCCATCTCCCATCTGCAGCTGTCCTCTAGTGCCCAGCTCCTCCCCTCAGCAGCCCAGCCTCTAGTCACCACCTCTGCAGAAGCCAACCCGCTTCCCAGCCTGCCTCTCCCTAAGGTCCAGCTCAGTGATCCTCCTACTCCTTCCCCTGTTCTGGGTCCCCCCTCAGACCCAGCTACTACATGAGCCCTGATGCCACAGCTCTGGCTCCTGGAGAGGCAGCTCTCCAGCCAGCTCCTCTGCCTTCCAGTTCCTGCTCCCAGCTCCCACTTTCCAAAGAAACATTTGGGAGGGCTGGGGATATAGCTCAGTGGAATAAGCGCTTGCCTAGCAAGCGCAGGATCCTGAGTTCGATCCCCAGTACCGCCAAAAAAAAAAAAAACTATCCAAAGAAACATTTGAAACACCTATTTCCTGGGGTGGTGTTGAGGGGATGAGAACAGGTGTGGCACACAGTAGGTGCTCAGTGAAGTTCTGGGGTAGTAAGGCTGACGCCCAGGGGGTTTGGACCCTCCCACCCAGCTGGGAGCCCACCAGGCCCCTGACCCCTTTTCCTGGCAAACAGGCGAGTTTGCTCACCTGGCCAAGACCCCCCAGTGAGTCAGAAATTCCTGTTTTCAGCCAAACGTGGACACAGCTGCCAACTAGGTCATCAGAGCATCCGGCTTCCCAGGCTTTTAGCAAGTTCCAGGGAAAAGGGAAGCCCTTGTGGACCCCATGTCGCAGGCCACCCTGAGGTGCATCACTCAGCTCCTTCATTCAGGGAGCTATGCTGGCTCCCCCCGCACCCAGCCCCCACGCCCCACATCACCCAGGGAGCTATGCTGGCTCCCCCCGCACCCAGACCCCACGCCCCACGTCACCCAGGACCTAGGACAGGCTGTCTGCCCCCTGCCCCTGTCCTTCAGGCAGCTCCCACGTCCCTCCTGGCCTCCAGCGCCGTCTGTCTGCCTTGCCCACAGGTGCTCAGAGGGACAAATACTAAGCTTGTCAGGCAGGCCCCCTGTGTTGAGCATTTCATGTACTTCGTCCTGTTAATTCTGACACCTACAAGAGATCAACTCATTCTAGAGAAACTGGGAGTCCAGAGCTGAGACTTGAACTCAGGGTCCTCCTTGTCCATTAGGTGGCACGGCCTCCTGACCACCCAACACCCAGCTCTCCCCTGCACTGCTGCTCAGCACATCTCACCCCCCTGCTGACTCCTGCTGCCCTGGCTCGGATGGCTCACCTCCTGGGGAGACTGCCCCCAGGCTGTCCTAGCCACTGTGCCAGGGTGTCTGCCTGGTCTGAATCAGGCCGAGAGCCCTGTGAGGGAGGTCCAAACTGAAACCCTCTCTGTGTCCCCAGGAACTGTGAGCCAGCCCAGGCAGGGAGTTCAGATAAGGTTTCCTGAATAAACAGCCCCTGCCTTCCAGCAGTTCATAAACCCCTGGGATTAAGACCAGACTTCAGACAGACCCAGGAGACACAGAGGAGCTCTCAGGGTCTGGGCTGCCTTGGGGACCCAGCAGCCGGTGTTGAAGCGAAATAGGAAAACTCTCTGACCACCTTCCATTCCCCTCAGGCCTCTGGAACCCTGTCTTACCTTCGGCCTTCCTTCCCTCCCTCTTCCCTCCTTCCCCTCTCTGGTCATTTCCCCCACCCTCACCCTGTATCTCACTGGAAACAGTTGTGGCTGAGAACCGGGAGGGGTGCAGAGAGGGGAGGGAGGCTTGATCTGTTTATAGGAACTGGAGCAGTTCCATCCATCAGCTCTGTTTGGAGCTTGCGACCAAGCATAATAAATACCTTGGCTCCACTCCAGCTGTGCTCTCCCTGAACTCGGCCATCCAAACTCCGAAGCTCTCTGGCCTGCTGGTTCTCAGGACCCCGCTCCCCGCTCACCACATCCACCCTCATCTCCCACCAGGTTTTCTGGAGCTTGCTCCATCCCTATACCAGAAAATCAGCACCAAGTCTAGCCTCTGCCGTTTCACTTGAGGCCGGGGGGCAAGGGTAAGTTACTCCTCTTGTTTCTGCCCCATTTCCTTATCTGCAAAATGGGCTAATAACTACCAGCCCACCCCACACCCAACTCGTGGCACTATTCACCGTCAGGCCAGAGTGGCTTGAGGGTCAGTGTGATGCTGGGTTCTGGGCCGGCAGAATACAGGGAACAGTGGCTAAAGCCTCTGCCTGGGCAGTGGAGGCAGAGGGGGGCCGCACCTCACACAAGCTAGGAAGCAGTCACCAGAGAGAGGTCCAGATTTAGGGCTCGGGGAGTCTGCAGCCAGGAGCAGCCCTTGCAGCTGGAGCGATGAGAGAGACGTGGAGGATATCTGGGCTGAAGGGAGGGATTTCAACACATGGTGACAAGGAGAGATCTAGGCAGAGTAGGGGCCTGAACAAAGCCAGGAAGTGGGAGATGCTGGGAATTAGGGGAGCAGAAAGTAGTCTGCCCACCACCTTCAGCTTTGTGCTCCCCTCTCCTTCCCATCTTTTGCCCAGATCCTCCAACCTCCTGGACCACTCCCTCCTTGCCTGGAGTGCCTCCAACTCACTCACTGAATATGTTCCCAGAATTCTGTCATCACATCCCCACTCTCTTCCAGAAAAAGCCACCTAGAAAGTGGAAGCTTCAGATCAAGAAAAGCCATTGGCCAGTACCACATGTTTCTGGAGTGAATAAGGGAATAAATGAATAAAGGGATGAATAAAATGAGTCAAGGAAAGACAGAACATTAGTGAGTAAGTCACCGAAAGCACCCAGCACCGAGCCCTGCCGGGGGCCGCACTGAGTGCTGTACACGCAAAGTCTCTCCCCTGGAGCATTTATAGCTTACTGAGGAAATACACATGAAACACTCAAGCACACACATACAAATAAAACAATGCCAAATTATGATGCGTCTTACAACAGGAAATACCAGGGGAGGATGGAAAAGGAGCAAGACCGTGAGGAGCCCTCTCTGAGGGGCTGATCTCCAGGCTGAGTCTGAGGAGGACATAAACTAGACAGCGAGTGAAGCAGTATTCCCACAGCCTCTCTCCATCAGCTTGCCCAAAGGGCCAGCGAGAGCAGGAACTGGATCGTGGCCCCACCCCTCGGTAACTGCTGCCCACTCTGGAGCTGTGGAGAGAGCCATGAAAAGCCACATGCAGTACAGGGGGAAGTGTGGCCAAGGGGGCGAGAGTCAAGCGCTGTGGAGGTGGGGCGGGGGGGGGGGTGCAGGATGAGAAAGTCCAGTTGCAAGAGCCTCTGCCTTTAGTTAGTTATTATTTACTTATTTGCTTTCGGGTGGAGGCTGGGTTGGGCTCCCTCCTTCCTTCCTGCTCCACCAGAATCACCTTCTACTGCAGCCCTTTTCCTCCCAGCTCATCCCTTATTCACAGTCTGTATCTAACCTTTCGTGTTAGAGTATCCAGTGCGCATATGCATGTATTAGGGAATTTGATCACTGTTTCCTAAAAATAGGATTGTATTCTATACGCTTTCCTGCATTACATTTTCTCTATTTAACAATACTTCAAAGATACTCTGGTTCAGTTCTGTTTCATTTCTGATAGGACATAACCTTCTACAGTGTTAGTATGTTGATTTATTCAGGCATTTGCCTATTGATGGCTTTGTTACCTTTTCTTGCAACTCTGAACATGCTGCAAAAAAAAATCTTTCATGTGCCTATTCTCTCTGAGGGTTGTGTCTCTGCGAAATAAATATATAGAAATGAAATTATATCTATATACATATATGTATGATATATATGTGCATGATATAATATATATATATAATTTTAATAAAACTTGCTTTTCAAAAGGGCAAGGGTAATTCAAAGGGTAATGTTTCACAATGTATGAAAGTTCTTTTCTTGTGCTTATCTGCTAGAAATACAAGTTTAAGCTCTGAGTATAAAGTGATCTCTCATTGTCATTTCAAACTGCATTTCCTTACTTTTGGATATAAACAGCTTTTTATTTATTTGTTGACCTTTTGGATTTACTCTTCCCTGAATTGTCCATCTTGTCCTTCTCCATTTTCCTATGGAGTTAACTTTTTTTGTTAATTTGTAAAACTGCATTGTATGTTGTAGATAATAAACATTGTCTAGCGTTTCATGACAAATGCTTTGCAAATCTTTCATTTGTTTATTGGCTCTGTTTATGTATCTTTTGATCTGCAAATTTTTAGGGGTCTTACTTTTTGCTTAGAGCTCAGATAGTCTCCTTAAACATTCTTGCAATATTTTTGCTATTTTTTATATCCAAGCCTTTAATTTGAAATCTACTTTTAATTATGTAGTAGGATAATTATCACATTTTACTTGCTTTGAATGAATAGCAATTGTGCAACATCATTTTAAAATAATAGGTCACTATCAAATATCAAATTCTGATATATATTTAGTATCTAATTCTGAAATTCCTATTCTATTTCATTGATCTGTTTCTCTAGTCCTATAGCAATACTCTAATTTTGGGTTTAGAGTTTGTTCTGGTAACTGCAAGGCAAATCTTCTTGCACTGTTATTATTTTCCATACACTTTTGGCTAGTCTTAAGAACTGTCCTTCCATACAAACATCAAGATCATTGCCCTCTGTTTGGAATCAATTTGGAAAGACTTGATATTTCTGTGGTATTAAGTCTTCCTAAGAGCACAGAATAACTTTCCACTTGTTCAGGTCATGTGTCCTATTCTTCCACAGTTTATTTAGCTTTCTTCATGTGCCTCTATCTTTATTATTAAATTTATTTGTGAGTCTTATCTTTTTCAATATTGTAAATGGAGTTATTTCTATTTCCATTTCTACGTGTTTATTTTTAAAAATGAGAAAAGCAATTGATTTTTGTATATTTATCTTGTGTCCAGGAACCTTATCAACATTTCTTAATTCAAATTTTTTTCTTTTGTTTTGCATTTACTTTCATCTTATTTCTTTGCTGAGAGGCCCTTGGGTATTCTAGGTATGCCATCATTTGGTTGTTTTATTAAAGACCCACTGACATTCTTATCACAGTGTCACCTGCCTCCAGTCCTGTCCTTCCTCAAGCAACTGGCAAGCAGGTTTCAGGGACTCCCAGAGCCTACCACAGAATTCTTCTTCCCATCTCCTCCCTTCCAAGGCTCAAGTTTCCTATCCCTCTCATTCACAGGAGCAGAGTGGAGGACTCAGGAGTCCTTGCTGCTCTGTCCCACAGATTGCACATGTTCCACCCTAACTGGAATCCCATTCCCTTCAGATATGCTTTATTTGGCCCACACAATAGTTTACAGGAATTTAGAATAGTTTCCAACATTTAAAAGTTAGAAAAGCTGTTTTATATGGGAGCATATGAAACTCTGGATTCCTGCTTTTTCTTAAAACCCCAGAAAATTCAAGAACCTGGATCTTCAACCTAGAAGGAAATGAGTGTCAGGAGCTGTAAGATGGCATTTCCCACACAGATGCCAAGCTCCTCAAAGGGAGGGCTCAGCCTGTCCCCTCTCTACCCCCGGCATCTGACACAGGGGCTGGCTCAAGCAAGGGTACAAGAAAGTTTAATTCCTTTCCTTCAGTGTTATGCACAAGTTTTAAAGGAGTGTGCATTAACCCACACAACAAGGGTTTTGAATCTTATGTGTCAGTTTGGCGAAGTCTATGGGCTTTTTCCTCAAAATAAATTCACAAAGTAAAAACCTATTTACAAAGGAAACCAATTCTATTGGATGAAGTTATCAAAATATTTTTAATTAATTGTGCTTTAGTAATATATGTCATTTATTAACACCTTACAAGGTAAGATCTAGTGGCAGGTTTAACTTCTGGTGAAAATTGATGATATATGAGATATCTGCAGCAATTGTAACAAAACTAAAAATAAAAACATCTGCGATTTCTGCGGGGACAGAACTCCTGAAGTCACTGTGACTGTTAATACTCCAGAAATTCTTGGCCTATATTCAAGATGGAAAAAACAACTACATCTGAATGAGAAGTTTATCATGGAAGTAAAGATGTGTATTTTTTTCTCAATCAAGTTCATAAACCACGAGAATCCTACCCTTAGGTCCCACAGACCTCAGATCAAACCTGCATTTCAAAGGGAAGGTACTCATGGCACCAACAAATAAGCACAATCACAAACAGGTATAGTCCAGTGGAAACCACCAAGAAATCCTAGGTGTTCTCTTCTCAGGGCAGGACTGTGGTGTAAACTAGGTCACCTTTCCTGGCAGGCTCTTTGGCAATGTGTTCTAAGAATCTTAAAAATGTGCATCTGCTTTAATCTAGCAACTCTATGTCAAGGAATTTATCCTAAAGAAATAAATATGTGGCAAAAAAAAGTGAGAAAATATTGATCATAGCCAAGGAACACATCCAGTTTTTACAGAGCCTGAAGTTTATGCAGTTTAGGGGCTCCTTTAACACAAAGAATACAAAATTGTCGATATCAAATTGCTAGATCCTTCCCAGGCATTTGAAAAAAGTTCTACACAAATGAGGTCCCCTTCATGAATTTCATGGAAATTCATCCCAAATACCACTGCATTATTAGTAATCATCTAAAATCAGAAACAACCTAAACGCAGCCAAAAATGGGAAATTGACATGGTATACATGGGAAAAATCAGTCATCTAAAATGAGGTGAATGTAGAGTCTATTTTTTGTATGAAGGATGCTCAAAACCTAGTATGAAATGAAAAGAGCAGGTCATAAAATACATGCAGCAAGATCTCAGTTGTTAAAATACCATATTAATTGCATGTTATAGGATGTTAAATTGGAGTTTTTTGTGTCTCAGAATTGTCCCCGTATCCCAGAACTTCAAAATTAACACCAGACACAATTCCACAGGACACAGGGCTCATGGGACACCTATACTCCATCCCTCACCTGCCCTCCAAAGCAGGCCCTGCTCTGGGAGAGGAGACCAAGGCTGTGGGCAGAGTTGTGTCAGTGCTGTGCTTCACCTTTACTATGCAAGCCAAACAATGAGCCCTTCCTTGGAGCCTGGAGGACATTTGTTACCAGGAAAAGTCTAAAGATGAGAGGCTGAAGGGAGCAGCCGCTAAAGAGAGCGTGAAGAGTGAGGGTAGCGGTGAGAGTGGCCTGTGTTTCCAGAGCTTGACAGCAACAGAGAGGAGTGTTTCCTGTGGGATGACTAGAGAGAAGGCAAGGCACTTGGTGTGAACCAGCCTGAGAGGGCCCTGCCCCAAAAGTGTTCCCCCTGGGGCCAGAGGCCCCCTTACAGAAGGAACCCTCGCCAGGAGTGAAACGGCGAGCACAGATGGCGAACCAGGGAGTATGCTGCCTGAGCCCAGGAGCAGGAGACCCACAAAGAGAATACACGCCACCCAGAGTGTTTGTCCTTTGAGAGCAGAGCTGGTGTTTAGGCACTTGCCACCCAGAGGGTCTAACTTCATTTTATGATGACTTTATTTAGAGAAGACTTTGCATTTGCTTTTATTCCTCTCAAATCCCACTCAGCACTAGTTCTGAGTGGACCCAAATCAAGAGAAGGCTCTACGACAGGCCCAGGCTGCTCTGCCACTGTGGCTGTGCGACCCAGCAGCTGCAGTGGTATTAATGTCAGTGATGGGTAGAGGTGTTGTTTGAAGCCTCTGGCAGACCCCCATAGATGAATCACAGAGGAGGCCCTGAGGATTTTAAAGCAAGGCTTTGCCACCCTCTTTAGACAAATATTCTCCCTTTGAAAAACAGCTCCTGGGCTTCTACTGAGCCTCTGTGGAAAATGAGCACTTGGCTGTGGGGTCCTAGATTACCATGTGACCTGAGTTGCCATCATAAACTGGGTATTCTCAGACCCACCAAGTCATAAAGTTGGACATGAACAGCAGCAGTCCATCATTAAATGGAAGTGGTATATGTGTGATCAGGCCTTGGCAGGTCCAGAAGACACAGGTAAGTTACATGAAGAAGTGGCCCAAATGGCCATGGTCCCTACACTTGCTATACTGCCTTCTGTCTCCCAGCATGAGCCTATGGCCTCAAGGGTTATGTTGTATGATCAGTTGACAAAGGAAGAGAAGAGTAGGGCCTGGTTCTTCATGTTAGGCAGGCAACACCCAGAAGTAGACATGTGCAGTACTGTAGCACCTCTCCAGGGCATCCCTGAAGGACAGAGTTGAAAGGAAATCTTCACAGTGAGCAGTCTACAGCCATACCACCCTGAACACACCCAATCTTATCTCGGAAGCTAAGCAGGGTAGGGCCTGGTTAGTACTTGGGTGGGACACAGTGAGCAGAACTTCAGGCAGTCTACCTGGCTGTACATTTTGCTTGGAAGAAAAAATGGCCAGATGTACAACTGTATACTGATTTGTAGGCTGTAGCCAATGTTGTGGCCAGATGGTCAAGGAGTGGGAAGGAACATGACTAGAAAATTGATGACAAAGATATTTGGGAAAGAGGTATGTGCATAGACCTCTGCAAATGGAGAATGAAGGTTTGGGTCACCCCACCAACTGAAGAACCAAGACCAGCTGAGGTGCTTGCTGAAGCTAAGGAAACATAGAATGGGTAGCAGAAGAAGGGAGTTATAAATACCGGCTATGCGCTCATGACCAGTTACAGAAATGAGGATTGTAATTATCATGAGTATTTCTTTCCTATTGTGTTAATACGTTTGTGCGTATATACACACATATTAAGCAGGTATCTTTGTTTTCATTCCTTGTATCATGACATTGATTGATTTAATATCAGTTCTTAAGTATTATTGAATTTATAGTATAATGTTAAGTGATGGAATGTTAGGAGAAGAGAGCATCCCCCATCGAAAAGCTTGCCTCTATTCTGGGGAGGGAATTAGTGCATTTCTGTTTGCATGCAGGATAACTATATTACGTTGGAGTAATTATGAACTCTATATTGTATTTGGAGATTAAATATGGTTTAAGGAGATGTGTCTGATTACCAAATTGACAAAGGATGGGTTATGATGGTTAATTGTTACATGTTAACTTGACTCGAGTAAGACCCATCTAGCAGATTAGTAAAGCTCTGGGTGTGTCTGTGGATGATTCATATGTAGGCCACAGACTAAGGAGGGAAGACCCACCCTGCAGATGGGTGGAATCAACCAATAGGCTTGTCTTCTGGATGGAATAAAAAGGGTAAGAAGCAGGAAGTCTGCTCTTTTTTCTTCAGAGAAGCGCTGGCCTTTGCCATTGCCTTCAGATGTTAGTCTCCAGTTCCTTCAAGCTTCCAGGACAGACTCTTCAGCCTTCCAGTGCAGACCCTTCAGCTTTCTGACATGGACTCACATTGGGCTCTGCAGTAAACTCCAGGCCTTCAACTTTCAACTGGATCCTCTGGGCTCACAGATGGCCATTTTGCATTCTTCTTCTGATCTGGCAGATGGCATCGAGAACTTTCCACTTCCTGTGTGCAAGCCTACCTAGTAAATACTTTATATAATCATATATATATTTAATACTAAATCTATCCCTACCTAATGTGGATGTGAAACAGATAAACAAGCAAGGCTGGGCAGTTTCCTCACTGCAAGTCTCTGGACTGAGTCTTGCTGAGAGCTTCAGGGGAAAAGAGAAGCTCTAAAACAAATGAGAAACTCTAGTTTGTTTTGCTGAAGTGTCATTAGATGTGGTAAAATTCAGCCTCCAGAAGGCCAGCTCTGTGAGTTCTGACAAACACACAGTGTGTAGCGCCACAGTCAGAAAAGAAAATATCCCCATCAGCTTAACAAGTTCCCAGACACCTTTTGTTGTCATTTCCTTCTCCATCCCCAGCCGTGGCAGTCACTGATCTGTGCTTTGCTATCATTTTGCCTCTCCCAGAATGCAGTACAAAGGAAAACACACAGTATGTGGCCTTTTGAGCCTGGGATCTTTCATTCAGTACAGTGCGCTTGAGGTTCATCTAGGATTTGAGGCCTCTGAGGTTCCTTCCCCTTACTGAGCAGAAGCCCATACTCCGTCTATCCGTTTACCTCCTGAAGAGTATTTGGCTGGCTGTGGGTTTGGGCAATTATAAATAATGATACCGTATTCATACACAAGTTTTTGTTTGAGCACAGGTTTTTGTTTCTCTTGAGTAAACATTAGGAGTAGAAGTTTGGGTGAGATAACAGGTATATGTTCAACTTTCAAAGATTTGCTAAACTGTGTTCCAAAGTGATTGTTCGATTTCTAATTCTTATCAGTGCTGTATGAGGGTTCTGATTTTTCCACATCCTCACCAACAATGAATGTCATCGTTTTTCTGTAATCCATTTAATGGGAATGTATAAGAAAGTAAGCAGTTTTTTTGTTTTGTTTTGTTTTGTTTTCAGTGCTAGGGATTAACATTGCCAGTCCTTTTCTACTTTCTTTTTATTTTAAAGATTGAAAACACTAACAAAACAACAATGAAGACAAAATCAAAACAACAAAAATGGTACATGACCTCAAAAAAAAAGGTAGGAATTAACAGTGGTTGCTATATTAAATACTGTTATCTTCAACAAAGTTGCTCAATCCACCAGATGTAAAAATAGAAGATTGATCAAACAATCAAAGATAGTAACAAGTAATAAAAAAAAAATTAGTGTCCACACACTAAGACCATACAAGATGGTAGGTAGGAGTTCAACAATGGTTCTTATGCTGCCTGTTGTTGTTCTCAGATATCAGTCTTTCTGATTACCAAATTCAAGCATGCAAAATGAAAAAGGAAAATTTTAAGCACTGACTGTTCTTTTCAATAATCCACAGACATCAGGAATATATCTATCCCAGTTATTCTTGTACATACATATAAATTTTGTTTTTCATTTTAAAGAGAAAAGAAAAAAACAAAATAACAAAAACAAATACATAAACAAAACAGCACAGAGAACAATAAAAATGATACAGAATTTCAAAACATGGCGATAGGATATTAGCAATGGTTTTGTTATATTACATAATGTTATCTTCAAAATGTTTGCACAGATAACCAGGTATAGGCATGTAAGATTGATCAACAATTGCACATTAACAATTCCTTTCAATAAACCAACAGATATTATTACAATTATCCTAGATATCCTGTGTATACATATACATATTTTTTCCTCTTCCTTCTTTCTTTTTCCTATCCCCTCCTTCATCCCAGTTGCTCCTTCCTACTTGAGCAGTTTCTATTCCCTTTCACAATATCTATTTTTTATTTTGAGATAGGGCCTCTCTAAGTCACTAAGTGATCTAGGCTGGGCTCAAATAGTCCATCCTCTTGCCTCAGTTTCCCACAGCCCTAGGATTATAGGCATGTCCCACCATACCCAGGTAACTTTTGGGTTTGTTTTGTTTGTTTAAATAGATTTATATTTTTGAAGCAGCTGTAAGCTCACAGTGAAATTGAGGAGAATGTACAGAGTCATTAGACCCCCTTCTCCCACACAGGTTGTTGTAGTCAGGGCTCACAAGGGAAACAAGGACACATTAACTTATAGAATTATTTTATAATAGTCACCCAAAGAGCCATACAAAGAGAGTGCAGGAAATCTGTCTATACACTAAGACCAAAAGAATCCATCTAAAGGCCTGGATCCCACAATAATGTCCTGCATGAGTCCAGCTGCAGACCTAGAGCCCATAACAATGGCCCCCTGAGTCCACCCGGAAGCCAAGAGCCCGAGATAATGCCTCATGCAGACCTGTTTCAAGGATCTGTGCTGGAAAAGCCCAAGGTCAGTGGTGGAAGATAGAAAGTCTGTACCAGTGGTATGAAGGATCTGCACCCGCAGGCTGAGGGATCTGCACTGGAGCCAGGAAGCAGTGCTCAAAGGAAAAGCCAGAGCTCCCCTAAAGTGAACAGTAGCCATTCTCAGCAACAATAAGTTCCTGAGCTCTTCTGATGAGAACAACCGAGTTCATCAGGAAAGCCAGCGTGACAAGCTCCTCCAGGAGAGCCAACAGCTCTCAACAGCACAAAGAGCTTCTCCAATTGTGCCTCCAGCAAGCACCACACTGGTTCAGTTCAGCTGGATGTTGTGGGTTGACCACCAGTTGTCAATCTACCACACAGGTCAACCACTATCTTCATTCCCCACCAGAGTGCAATCAAGTAACCCAGAGTGACATCGCTATCACACAGTCTGTAGGGCACATTAGGGCTCACTCTTGGTGTTTTACATTCTGTGGATGTTGACAAATGTATATTGACAGGTGTCCACCATTACATCATTGCATGGAATAGTTTTGCTGCCCCCAAATTACAGTTTGTTTTATCTCTTCATCCCTTCCTAACTCCTGGCCATTCCTCATCTTACTGACTTCATAGTTTGATCTTTCCTAGAATGTCATATAATTGGAGTCATATCATATGTAGCCTCTTCAGACTGGCTCTTTTTACTTAGTAATAGGCATGTGTTTCTCCATGTCTTTTCATGGTTTCATTATTCATTTCTTTGTAGTGCTGAATAATATTCCATTGTTTTTACATAATACAATTTATCCATTCACTTAGTGAAGGACATCTCTATTGTTTCCCAATTTTTTCTATTATGAACAAAGCTACCATAAACATCTACATGTAGGTTTTTGTACGGAGGCAAGCCTTCGACTCTTTTGGGTAAATACTAATGAGTGCAACTACTGGATCAAATGGTGTCTTAGTTACTTTCTCACTACTAAGACACAATGCCCAATGCCCACAAGTTAAAGGAGGCTAAGTCTGTTTGGCTCACAATTTGCAGAGCTTTCAGTCTGTAGTCAGCTGGTTCCAAGGCAGGGGGTTATTGCAGAGGAAACACAGTATATGGCATGGCAGGCAAGGAGCAGCACGCAGTGAGCCTCCCTTTCCTTTTTATTCCATCCAGGCTATAAGCCTATTGGTTAATGCCAGCCACACCCAGAATGGGCCTTCCCATTATCCACACCTGGAAATCTGCTTAAACTGATCAGTGTACTAATTTATTTATCACACATCCTTAATCCACATTCACACATCCTAGACCAGCCATCTCAAAAAGCCCCACCTTTGAGCTCGTGAAACTTCGTGGGGACATCTATACATAAGCCATAACAAATGGTAAGAGTACTTTTAGTTTTACAAAAAACAGCCATACTACCTTTGCAGTGGCTGTGCTATTTTGTGTTCCCACCAAGGTTCACTGAAAATTCCTGTTGCTCTACATTGTCTCTGGCATTTTGTATTGTCATTTTCTGACCATTTGGCTAGGTGTGCAATGGTGTCTCTTTGCTGTTTTAATTAGCAACTTCCTAATGATATGTGACATTGAATATTTTTCAATGTCTCTTAAGGTTTCTTGTGCATTTTTTCCATTGGATTGTTTGTTTTCTTTTTAGTGATTTTTTAAGAGTTCTTTATACTTTTCTGGGTAATGGTTCCTTATCAGATATGTCTTTTACAAATATTTTCTTCTAGAAACTGAAGTTTTTTATTTGGATTGGCCTGGACTTTATTTTCTTTCTAAGTTTTGGAACAATTTCAATCTTGCAGAAGAATTACAAGAATAGTACCAAAAACTCCCTTGTTATATTCACTAATTGTTCACAATTGTTAACATTTTGCTTTGTCACTTATTGTCTCTCTATATACAAGGTTTTCCTGAACCATTTGTAAGTAAATTGTGTAAATCCTTACCCTAAATATTTTGACATCGTTTTCTAAGAAAAAAGACATACTTTTACATAACCATGGTACAATTATCAAATTTAGGAAAATTAATATGATATTATTTCATCTTCAGGTGAGATCCAAATTTCACTAAGTGCCCCAATATTGCCCTTTAAAATGATTCCCTTCTGATCCACTACCTATTCTAGGCCCAAATTTGGTTCTGTGTCTCTTTGGTCTCCTTTAATCCAGAAAAGTTCTTCAATCTTTAATTGTCTTCTATAGTGTTAACACTTTTGATGAACCTGGGCCAATTATTTTCTAGACAAGTTTTCAGTTTACATTTGTCTGATCTTTTCTCTGTTAGGTCTGCCTTTTTGGTGGGAATACTACTTTGTAAGACATAAGAAAGACCAAAATGTTTTTCCTACTCCCACACTTCACCACATCATACTTCACTTCTGATCACCAGAATGTGTGGGAATTTCTTCCCATCGACAACTCAGCAGTCACCAGCTGGGTGTCCTCCAGTTTGATTTTGACACAACCTGGGAATAGAGTCAGATCTCACAAATTGGGGGCTCAGCCCTCAAGACTGTCCCCTCATTTCAGATGCCTGTTCCAAACCCCAGAATGTCATCTGAGCTTTTGACAAACCCTCCACAAATTGTAGTTCCCAAGACTCCCTCCTCAGCTTCTATTAACTTGGTAAAGCAGCTCACAGAACTCAAGCACATTTATTGGCTTATGACAAGGTACTACAAAGGATACAGATGCAGAGATGCACAGGGTGAGGCACGTAAGAAGGGCTGGGAGCCTCCATACTCTCCCTGGGTGTGCCATGCTTCAGGAACCTCTATATGTCCAGCGATCTGGAAGTTCTTTGAACCCTATCTTTTTGGTATTTTTATGGAGTCTTCATTATGTAGGCATGATTGATTATATCATTGGCTGTTGGTGATTCACTCAAACTTCTGCCCTTCTCACCTCTTTGGAGGTCAGTGGTGAGGCTGGAAGTCCTCACCTTTCAACCCCGCTGTGGTCTTTCCAGGGACCAGTCTCCATAGTGAAGTGACCTAGGGGCTGTGAGACACTATTCAGCTCATTACTATTCAAGAGGTTCTCATCACTACTGAGATTCCAAAGGTCTTAGAAGCTGTGTGTCAGGAGCTGGGGAAAGACCAGATATATATTTCTTACTATATTATAGTATTACACCACAGAAGTGAATTTTCTCCTCAAGAAACCACATTAGGGAGTATATCATGCCAGCTCTTTTGTTTGGCAACATTTTTGATAACCGAGAATGAGATTCCTCATATTTGATATTTGATACTCCCCCAAAATTCTATGAAATCTGCTCAAGATATTGTCATCCAGGATGCAGAAGAGTAAAGCCAGAGGAATAGACTTCAAAGATACTTGTAGTGAGAAAAATAAAGTTATTAAATGACTCTACTCCACTGAGCATAGCTTTCAAAATGCATGGGTGAAGAAAATTAGAATGATGATATTCAACAACAACAACAAGAGTGGATGGGTTGGGGATATAGCTCAGTGGAATAAACACCTGCCTGGCAAGTGCAAGGTTCTGAGTTCAATCCCCAGTACTGGAAAAAAAACAAGAGTGGGAAGAAGATTTCAGGTGATTTTTTTCTACCTTAACTTATAATGGACTCATACCCAACAAATATTTAATGTAACGACCCACCACCTACAACCCCACCTTTTCCCTTCACTTTGAACTACAACCTTGGCGTTTGGTGCTCCAAGGAAAAGGAGGTCACAGTCAAAAAGTAGAGAAAATTAAATGCTGTAGTCCTTTTCTTCTGAATTTCTAACGCCCAAGATCATTCTATGTAAGGGATTATCCAGGGTCATGTCTTACTGTATGTAAATTTCACCTTATACCTATAAGATCCAATACCACTGCATTTTTAGATATTTTTGGTATATTTTTCATATAACTTGCAAATGATCATAAAGGTTTGACATTTCAAGAGGTAAAAAAAGCACCTCTTTCCATGAATTGAATTTTGGGGTTTGGACCAGAAACCTTAGCAGCCTGAGGTGGGGCTTTACTCCACCACCTGAAGTATTAGTTGTCAGAGAGGAGATGGGTCTGTGGTGGTTTATATGTCATGGCTGACATCATGGAAATTCTCAGTGTGGCATCTTCAGGAGGAGGAGGGGCTTAGAGAAGGCCCCTCAGCGGGGAAAATACCTCCAAATCACCCATCAGGCTGACATTTCTTTCTCTTAAATGTCTCATCTTGTCTCTATCTTCACACCTATGAGAGTTCAAGTCCTTATCATCTCACATCTGGAATGTGGCCCCAGCCACAGATCTCCTTGATCTCCCTGTGTTCTGCATATTTTATATAATAGAATAATCTTCCCAGGATCTTGTCATTGGTCTATCTCCTCTCCAGGGCTCCTACTATCCCATTGCCTACCCAATTAAACGCCTCCTCCAAGCCTGCTTCCCTGACATCACATTTCCCACCCCACCCCCATTTCTTGCCACTATAATATCTACGTCCTAGCTGTGGGAGCTCGTGATGTTCTCAGCCTGCCCTTTGCAAAGCCTCCTATAGACAGCACTTCTGTCCACATCTGGATGGCCCTGGAAGGGTAGATATCAGAGTTCCTTCTGTCAAGAGACCTTCAGGTAGACTTTCCTGCAGGCCTCCCATGGGCCAGGCTCTGAGGTGAACCCTGAAAGTATCCAGCGAGAATGAGCAAGACTCCACATCCAGGCCTTCACAGTCTATCAAGGAGTCCAGAACTGTAAATACATAAACAGAGCAACAAAGGCTGGGCTCAAAAGGGAGAACACAAACATTGTGTTTGCAATAGAAATGTAAGGTGTCCTTTCAGGTGATGCGCTAGTTTGCTAACTAATGTAACATAAAAGACTGCAGACTGGGTGGCTCAAACAACAGAAACTGCTTGTCTCGTAGTTCAGGAGAGTGGGGTTCAAGATCAAGGTGTCAGTTGGCCCATACTTCCTCTAAAGCATGAGGGAAGGATCTATTCCTGCTTTTCTCTAGTTTCTGGTAGCACTTTGGCTTGTGTCAGCATAATTCCAATCTTCATGTGGAATTCTCCTTGAATATGTGTCCCTGTGCCCAAATCTCCCCTTTATAGAGAATACCAGCAAAACAGGGTTCAAGACCCACCCGCCTACAGTAGAGCCTCATTTTAACTAACTGCTATCTGCAATGACTTTGTTTCCACATAAGGTTGTGTTCTCAATTTCTGAAGGCTGGAATTTGTGGTGTGTTGGGGGTGTCAGTTCATAACAGGCAGATAGATCCCAGAACCCAGGGGCAGGGAGGGGTGTAGAGGAACAGCTTTCAGGGTACAGAGTCTAGGACTATATGAGAAAGGCAGGGCCTGGAGAGGGATTTGGAGCATGGACAGCAATAGCTAAGAGGGATTTCAAAAACTAAGTGATGATTGTGTAGCGTGCCATGTCAAAACTTCCCTTTGTTTCCACAAATTCTATGTCTACCCTCAATAGCGGAGCAAGGGAGTGAATTGCTGATGTACTGGCCCTCAGAAACCTGGTAAAGACTGTGTAGCATGCAAGACACCAGGGCTTCTGGGTAACATAGATGACACAGGTATCACCAGGTATGGAGGACATGAGATGATCTTGGCTGAGGCAACAGGTGAGGAAAAATCTCAGCAGACAGATTTGTGTGAGAAGAAACTGACACAATAAATGTCATTCAGCATCTGACTTTGCTCTATGCATTGATTCTGAGGGTACGCTGGATTCTCATGAGCATTATTCTCTCTCTGTTATAGGTGAGAACAATATGGCTGCAGTCTAGGGAGATGTGACTTGCTCAGAGTCCCATGTCTGACACCAGCCGAGGGAGAGTTTGAACACAGGAAGTCCAACAGCAAACCCCATGTGTATTCCACAGCACTCTGAGCATAGCCTCTTCTTCAGCAACCCAGGGAGCTCTTACATGCTGAAATCCAGCAATTCATGCATATTGACCAATTGAGAAATGTTACTGTGCAGCCACCCGGGATTGCGTTGGATTTTAGCTGCACCTGGGGTGGACGATTTCTTGCCAGCCCAGGCTCACCATATAGAGCCAGTATTTATCCCAACTAGAGCTATAAGTTTCTTAGTGACTTTGGCACCATAGGAGGTTCTACAGGCAGGAAATGCAGAGGTCTAAGGGCCCTCACCTAGTGGGAACTGGAGGCAGCAGATCAATTTCGAACTTCCATTCAGCAAGTGGATGATGTGGGAGGCATTCTTCAGGATTTTCAGAGTCTTGGTGGCATGCAGTCCTATCGCCAACAGTGGAGTAAAAACACACCTCAGAATTGGCTTTTTTTTTTTCCTTCTTTGTCCTTTTTCCCCAACCCTGTTAGTCTTGCTCCTGAGATCACCAACCCAGTGATTATTTGCACCAAGTCCTAAACTCACTTTCTGCTTTTAGAGGAGCCCAAGTTAAGACAGGAATGATACAGTGAAAAGGTGCTGTTTGCAAGAGGCAATTCTGAAATTGATCTTAACAAGATCTACACAAGGAAAGCAGCAAAGGCTGATGGACCATGGAACATCGGATAAGGGTTTTATATTAGAGATATTTAGGTAGGGAGTCTGGGGTATATTACAGAGTTTGGGCTCCATATCAGCACAGAAGGGATATGCTTAGCTTTGTACTTCTGAAACACCACTATGGCTGCTGAATGGAAGATGAGATGGAGGAATCCAGACTGAGGTCAGGAAGACCACTATCACCTAGAGAAGGACTCCGTGAAACCCTGTATAAGGGCAGTGGATGAGCCTGGACGAGAACTAGTTAGGGCTGACACCAGGCTTCTGGTTCTTTTCCTTAATAGAAAGGCTATGGCAGAAGGGCAGGGGAGAGAGGATGCATGTTGATGTCAGATTCTTGTGGGCTACAAAGGTCTCTGAAACACAGTGAAGATCTGTGTGTGACACTCAAATGGGAGGTGGGGCTTGAAGCAGGCTTAGGAGACATCCACCTCAAGACCTCAGTTGTTTTCCTCTTTCCTGGCCTCTTTCTGCTGCTGAACCACCAAGGGTTGCCCAGAGAACCCCTAGGATCCAGCTACCTGCAGAAGGGGCCTCTGTGTCTTTTCTTCCTTGGTTTCCAGCATCTTGCTCACCCCCAGCTTGAGGGCAGGGGAACTGACAAGCTAGAGCCAGACAATTGTTGCCCCCAAGACCTCTCAACTGGACATTCTGATTCCCCTGGCCCCAAGCAGGATTCAGTGCCAGCCCTTGGGACCCTTCTTCTCACTGTCTCCAAAGCTGCACCAGCCTCCAAATATCTTTAGAAGCTCCAGGAAAAGCAGCTTTTCCAGGTCACTGCCCTATCTCAGGCAAGTGTAGATGGGTGACACTGGAGACAGAGAACGTTCCAGCTCAAGATCTTGGCCATGGTTCTTACCAGGCAGAACAGTAAGCTCCCTCAAGGGAATGGACTGAAGAGGAGGTGTGGACAGGGCACAGGGACAACAGTTGTGAGTCCGCCAGCGGGTTTAGAGGGAGCGCCCGGAGCTGGCAGCATGAAAAGCTGTTACTGCCACGGGGCTGCGGAGCAGAGGGCGGCTTGGTGTGTTACAGCAGCCCACCCGGACCTTGGGGCCGCTCAGCAGCGGCAGTGACCTAAAATGACACAGCTACCAGTCATTCCTGCAGGAACCTCTTGTTCCTGCCACTAACCTCCTACACAGCCACCACAGTCCAAACCTAACAGAAAAGGGGCGCAACCAGGCAGTCAGCACAGGGACCTCTGGCGGAGAGAGTCTGGGGTTGGAAGAGCAGCACAGAGTGAGGGTCCCACTGCCCTACTTAGCAAACTTTCAGACAGCTCTTCCCAGGGGGCCATGCTACTCCATGCGCCTAACACAGCAGGTGCTCAAAGCTTCCTCCCTCATCCAGCATTTTATTCATCAGCAAGCACCCCCACCCATGGACTCATGGACACCCCCATATCATCTCCAATCTGTGGTTCTCTGGTTACATTGGTTGATTTTTGAAGCCCCTGGAGTGCAGTACTTGTGGTCTGAAGACAGGTTCAGCCCAGCTCCATCCCTTACCTTATCCAAAGGTCTCTGTCATATCTAAACCTTGATTTCCTCATCTATGAAAAAAATCATCATATTATACCAACACACTCAGTATCTCTTCCCCATGTGCCCTGAGACTAAATGCACTAACTGGCTGGGGACAAGCCTGAGCTTTGATAGGGTAATGGGAGGATAATCAGGCACGCCTGGAGCACATCTGTATCGGCTGGGCTTAGTATGATGCCCTCCTCCTGGGGACTGCAGGATGAATGTCTGTAGAATTACTAAGTCAGCCACATCTGTTTCTTGTTCTGGGCACCCAGAGATGCTGATGCTCCTGTGGGTCATCAGGATATAAGAAGTGACCTAATTCAGTGGGGCACAGAGGTCACATCTGAATGAAGGGTCCCTAGCCTGAGTAGACCAGTGGCACAGGAGCTCTGTTCTCCTTCATGCAAGAAGTTAAGGCTTCGGCAACAGCTGCAGCCAGCTGGCATCAGGTCCTGGCAAGAGTTATTGTTTGGCCAAAACAGGAAGCCACCCAAGGGGAAGTGTGGCCTCGCATCAGTGAACCCCCAAAGAATGGCCCCCGAGAAACTTGGTGACGTGTTGGCAGGCACAACCTGTACTACAGTTGTGCTTCCCCCACACCCCAGGGTTTGCAGGGGTCCCTGGGGGGGGGTGAAATCACTCAACCTAAGGAGCCTGTGCAAGAGACAGGCTGGGAACCAGGGGCTGGGTTCTAGTCCCGTGTAACCTCGTGCAGGTCACTACTCCTCTCTGGATATGTTATCTCACTGTTCATGATTGGATTCAAAATGTGCATTTGATGGAAAAATGGGTTCATATCTGGCTCTCTCACACCCCTTTGGCTGCTTGCTTCCTGCATATTCCAGTGTTTGGTGCAGATCAAGCCCATAGAATGAGCCCTTTTCCACCAGGAGAAGGGAAGCCTGATGATTCTGTTACACTTCACAGTCAGCAAAGCACCATCTCATTTCGTTTGATCCCTAAACAATTACACCAAGAGATACAGAAGGTGGGGTTCATGGTTCCATGCAATAGGCAAGGTTTGAGCAGCTCTTCTCACCTCTGTGCTGAGTGAGTGCCAGTGGGCTCAGGCTGCAAGCAAAGGGTCCTGGTGGGAAGGGCCATGTGCATATCAGGTCCAAATGTGAGAGATAGCTTAAGGCCATCTATTTTTTCTGGATTCAGGCGCTGCCACTTTCACTGTATGTGGCCCATGCAAGTCATTTTCTTCTCTGTGCTTGGTGTCCTCCACGGTGGTATAGAGCTGACATCTGCTCCACTGATCCCAGGGTGTGCAGGATGGGTAAGATGAGGGGAGCTGCATGCTCACCGTCATGTGGGTGTGCTGGCTGTTCGCCCATCATCCATATCCCTCTCCCTTTGTCAGAGAACCCCAGTTCTATTCAGATGTTGTATCAGATCCCAGTTAATCAAAGCCGGTCAACACATGGTATTCCTAGAGAGACCATGACTGGTTGGAAACACAGCCTGCACTGTGCCAGGAGAAACATATTCACCATCTCCCTCCTGATGGGCATTGCCGTGCAAGCACAGAAACCCCATCGTGGCACAAGGGGGAGGCAGCTTGAGGTCAAGAGAGAACAGAAAAGAAAGGCATACGGTGTTGGTGACCCCAGGAGCTGCCCTGGACTTGTAATGGTGTGAAAGGATGCATTTCCTTACTTTCTTTTGCCCGGTTGCAGGCAGGGTTTGGTCTTACTTGCAGCCCAAGTCATCTTCAGGTCCCCATGATCTTGCTACTTCTGATACACAGAGGAGAAACAGGCCCACACTCCCCCGCGCTGCTTCATCGGAGAGCAATTGCAAAATCCCTGGGCACCCTGCCAGAGCCCACAACCTCTTCACAGCTTTTTGGAAGCTTTGAATTCTTTCCTCTCTGTTTCTCCAACCAGAGACAATTTCTTTCTTCCCACAGCTGGCCTCTGGCTGAGGCCCAGGCCACCCCATTGACATTAATGCTTCAAGACTGATGGAGTAAGAAGACAGAAAGCCAGCGCCCTGAGACACTGGCCCCGATTGCTCCCCCTGCTCATCTTCTGGCTTCCCCCATCCTCTTCCTTCCAGGGACCTGAGCCATTCTACAGCCTGATGGTTACAGAGTTTTCAAGGACCCTTAGAGATGACCTAATACAACCTCTTCAGGATGCAAAAGTAGAAATGGAGACGTGGACTAGAACCCAGATGTCCTGAGTCTTGGTCCAGGGTTCGTCCCCACCTACTACAGGAAGGTCAGAATTTGACACATTTGCTGTTCTGTATTGTTGGTGTCTTTTATCTCCAGCCTCCTTTTCTGTCTCTCCAGCCACTGTTCTGTTTCAGTCATGATCTCTGGACTGGGTGGTGGCCTCTTTCTAATCTGGCACGGCTGTATCTTACACAGCCGTCATCAGCAATCCTGCCTCCTACCCAACGGCCAGAAAAATTGTCCTTAATGCAGCCCCAACTGTCATTTCTCTACTTCACAGCATAAGACCAGGCACCTAAATAGTTCAGAAGACCCCTTGTAAAATGTCACTGCCAAGCCTCATTTGTCACGTAGACCTGTATTTCTTCCAGGAAGCCTTCCCAGATCATGCCATATGTCAGTGCTGCTATGTCTGAGTCTATCATGGAGCCCTTTGCAGGATAGAGGGTCTGGCCTCAGCATCTACTCCACTGCCCTGTGAGTGCTTAGAAGGACAGAGTACCTCTGCTTAGAGTGCTGCCTGTCCTGTACCCCTACAAGTTTCCAGTTCCTGTGTGGGGTTTTCACTTGTTAGTGCCAAGTGATCTGTCCACAGTCCTTGGAAGGCACAGAAGACAGGAACGAAGACATTCTGATTCTTCCTTCTGGGCAGGTCTCAATCCATTTTCTTATCCCAAGTAGGTGCGAGTGTGTCTCTAAGAAGATCACAGACTAAGAACCAGGCCAGCTCAGGGGCTCTGAGAAGTCACAGGGCAGAGCTTAACAGACACTCCCCTCTAAGGATGGCCAAGAAAAATCCCAAATTTGGAGTGCAGTGCTGAGATTCCAGGAGCTTCATTTCCAAGAATTCTTTCTAAAGGGGAAAATCTAAAATATGAACAAAGATGAACATGGTGCAATTTATTTATAATAGAAAAAATCTGGAAACAATCTAGAAGTCTAGCAGAAAACAAAAGTTTTGCAATTAACAAAATTAAATACACCAGCATCTATTGGGATAGTGAAATGGTGTCTGGTCATTAAAATTATGCTCACGAAGAGTTACTAATGCAGTGCTGTGGGGTGGGTGTTGTTTGTCTGCCTCAAAGGAGGCCTGGTGCCGAGAGCGGTGATGTGGGAGCTGATGGAACTTTTAAGAGGAGGCCCAATGGGAGGTTTTCTGGGTCAATTTGGTGTGTGCCCTAGGAAAGGATACAGCTAGCCCTTCTGTAACCCCATGATAAATTTTAGGGGTGGTTTGTTATAAAAGCCAGAGCCTGGCCTCACCCAGCTTTCTGTCTTAAATCAATTCTAGTTCCAACTCTAGTAATTGGACACATGACCTAGGAAAGGTTAACCAATCTCTTTAAGACTTCCTTTCTTAGCTGGGTGGGGCCCGCACACACCTTTAATCGCAGCACTGTGGGAGGCTGAGGCAGAAGGACTGCAAATTCAAGTCCAGTCTGAACAATTTGGTGACTTAGATCCTGCCTCCAGTAAAAAATAAAAAAGGGCCAGGGGTATATCTAAGTGCAAAGGCTCTGGGTTCAATCCAAAGTACCCCGATCCCCAAAAAAGACTTCATTTCCTCATTTATATGTTTATCTGTTCTTTTATTCCTTTGTTCTGAAAATCTCTCCTAAGCACCTCATCTGTGCCAGGCCATGTGCTGGACACTGAGGACACAAATTGAATAAGAACCTAAAAAGTTGTTTAACTGTGTTCATAATCAGAGATATTTGGGTTAAAACTAAGCCAAGATACTTTTATCTATCAGCCAAGCAAAAAATCTAAAAGTTTAAGAATACATACTCTGTTGGCAAAACTGGGAAAACAGGTCCTCCCCTATCCTGTCTGATGGGACTATGAAATGGTACAGGCCCAAAGAGGAATTTGGCAATTTTTAGCAAAATTATGTATGTGTGTGCCCTTTGACCTGGCAACTTCATTTCTAGGAATCCATTCCAAAGATTTACTGGCAAAAACAAGATGTATACATAAAGCTATTCATGGCAGCACCATTTGTAATAGTAAAACAGCTACAAATCACTAAAATGCCCATTCATAAGGATCACACAATGACATACACAGCGGATGATGCTGTGGCTTGCAAGGGGAATGAGGAAGATCTCAAATACACCGCAATGGTGTAATCTCCAGGGTACAATGTTATGTGATAAGGGAAAGTGGAATAAAGTTCATGTGACATGTCATCATTTATCAAAGAAAGAGAAGGGGATACAGAAATATATACGTATTTTCCCTAACACTAAAGTAAAATGTAAAAAATGAAATTTAAAATTGTTTTCTATTAGAGGAGGAAGGAAATTAGGGTTAGGGGAATGGAAAGAGAAGTCAAAGTTCTCTGAAAATACTTCATTTTGTAGAATAATTTTAGAACCAGGGAAATGCTTCATCAAAATAAAACTAAATTACATAAAAATAAAATTGAAAAGCAACCTCCCAAAATCACAAGCAAAGTGGGATACATGGATCTGTACTAAGGTGGTGTCTTTGCCACACAAAGTTGAATTATTTTAAGTGACATAGAAACCTGGTAACTTAATTGAGCTTGACTAGTAGGATATATATGTACATGTATATTATATATAGATGTAACATATGTTACACACCAGAGACAAAAGAAATGCAAAATTTGTTTTTACTATACCAAACTATAAAGTGTCTCAGTAACTATACTGCTATCTATAACTATTGGTATCATTATTCTGAAATTTTAATAATATATAAGGAAAGAAAGTAGGAAAAATGAATTGGTAGTTATGTCAGTATTGTTAGAAAGCAAGTTTGTCAGCATTAGAGAAAAGAGATACAAGAGTTTAAAAGAACTTAATCGAAGAACTTAAAAGCCTTGTAACTCTAGGTTTTATTTAAAATATCAATATGAACCCTTGTATGTTTTCTTTTCTTATTGTCCTACCTTCAGTATGATTTTAATCTTACAACAAGCTGATGACATCTTAGAAAATGTGATATCAACCCTGGACTACTATCCAACTATTGTCATGACTCTGTACTTGGCCATGTCACTTAATCCCTTTGGTTTCATCAGTAAAACAAGGTCACTAATCTCTGATCATGAAGTTGCTCTGAGGACCAGATGGACAACCGGGCAGTAAAGTGTTTAAAGAACTATAAGGCAACACATCAACGTCTGAAGTTCAGTGTGGAGAATGTCTCTCCTGAGGCCAGAGCAGTAGCCTTTCCCGGGCTGGTGGGTTTTCTGGCTCCTGTATTAATATTATTATTTATTCACTCTGGGTTAGATTCTGTTAGGTTATTTGAATATACTGTATCCAGTCTAACTCTCCTCCTCTCAGTGCTGCTGCATAGTACAGTAAATACCGCAACCCAATTTTCAGGTGAGGAATTTAGGTAATTTGTCCATATTACACTCATTCCATTCTGGAGCTGTTAGACTTACTGATGCTACCACATCACACCCCGAGGATATACTTAATAAGTCTCCTTTGCAACTGCACACTGCATTCAACTGCTGGTACTTGATTTTCTCAGTCCTTCACTCAAAAAATGATATGCCTTTTCTTAAGAAAAAAATTTCACAGCTCTGCACAGTGAAATGATCTAGAAGCAGGACCAGTCAAATTCTATCAATCGCTCAGAAAATGCACAAAATAATCCTAGACATTTTGACATACCAGAAAGCTAAGAAGTTATGAAATACTACTAAGGTCAGGTCAAAAGGGCTCAGAAGCCAATAGGAGAGAAACTCGAGGGTCAGAGATGGGACAACTTTAGTGATAACAAGTATAATAGTAACAACTCATTGAAAGTCATCAAATGGATTTTAAAAAAACACATGGCAATGGTACAAAAAACCAAAGCTAGAACATACTAACACCTTGCTGCGCACCTTTGGAGAATATTAGAAAATCAGCTCATTTGTCCTCGGTGTGAATGGCACCAGCCAATAGGCTTGTAGCCTGGATGTAATAAAAAGAAGAAGGGAGACTTGCTGCTTGGTACTTCCTGCCTGCCATGCCATGAAATATTTCTCCTCTGCCAGGCTGCCCTGCTTTGGTGCCAGTCAAGTGTTGAACTTCTATAAACTGTGAACTAAAATAAACCTTTCCTCCTTTTTTTTTTATAAAGAAAGAAAATCAACTCACTATTCTGAAAATTGATAAGGGCATAGAATGAATCACTCTTCCTCTTTCCTTAATAAACTGTACCCCAAAGAAACCAGAGTTGATGAGAGATGTTTCTATAGTAGTATTACAGCTATGAAATGAAAAAGGAATTATAATATTAAAAGCCATTGCTTTAGAGATATAGGCCATAAATATATAGATGTATGCTAAGATCATCAAAGGGTTCTGAAAGCACAAAAAGAGAGACTGTTGGATGTGAGGAATATTTATACCTTCTGTAGAAAGTGCACACATCTCCCGTGAAGATAAAACATTAAAGTTGAATCTTTGAGTCTTTAGATCTAACTACCAGTTTATAAGAAAGAGAAGGAACATAGAGAATATGTTAAACAATATGAACATAACAGTCCAGAAAACTACATAAATGTGGTTTATTCAACAAATAAACTTTAAAAACATAGAGAAGAAAGCTGCAGAGTGAAAGAGACTTAAGAGACACAAATAATAATATGTTTGGATCCTAATTTTGAACAAACCAACTTTAAAAAACGTTTATGAGACCAATGAGGAATCTTAAGCATCACTGAATATTTAATGATTCTTTAAAATGTCAAGAATTTAGGTAATAATATTCTTTTTTTTAGCACTATACATGTTTGCAGTTTATGTAGTTTACAACCGTCTTGGGAAGTGGTTACACGTACAGACCACAGCTTGTTTTTAATCCTCTTTCCCCTCCCTCTCCCTCCCTCCTTCCTCCTCCGATCCCCCTATCCCAGTTCTCATTCTTACTGATGTTATTAATCTCACCTCATGGTAGGGCCTATACTGTTTACATTAACTGAAGTTATTAGGCTCCTGTACACGGCCTGTTTTTATTCCGCTTATTCCCCTCCCCTTCCTTCTCGCCCCTCCTGCCTTTTCCCTTGGACCTCTTCCTTACAGTGATGATGCATTTATCTTTTAGAGATACAGAGTATGAAAGGGCGATAGTGGCACTTCCTGTAATCTCAGCAATACGGTGCCTGAGGCAAGAGAATCACAAGTGTAAGCCCTGCCTTGCACAACACAGTGAGACTTCTGTCTAAAAATAACCAGGGCTAGAGATGTAACTCAGTGATAGCATCTCTGGGTCCAGTCCCCAGTGCAAAACAAAACAAAGAACACAGACTATACTTGGGGATAAAATTACTTAATGTTTCCATGTTATGGAATTGCTGCAAATAATCCAGCACAGCAGACATTGTAAATCAGTGTGAGCCAAAGCTGAGGGAGGAATAGGTGAGACTCTTAGTAATATTCTATTTTTGCTTTGTGTTTGAAATTTTCCACAATAAAATGTCTTTTCTGCTCCTAAGGAAGTGGGGAAGACTTAGACACAGGGGTTACGGAGATCAGTTCCCTCCAAGGCACAGGGCAGGGAGGAGGATGAGGAAGGGCTGCGCTTTCCCCCAGGAGTCACAGGAGCAGGGGTGGATGCGCAGGGAGCCGTTCCTGGCAGAGGAAACACAGGAACAAATGCTGAAAGGCTGCGCGGCCCAAGGACAGCCACAGTCTGGACGGAGGAGCAAAATGGCCCACCAGGGGCCGCGGCTGAGAGGACGGGGAAGCCCTGGAAGAGGCGCTGCTGGGCTGCGCCATTGTGACTCCGCTTTAGGGATTTCACCTAGGCAGCTGCTGGGCAGAGGATGGACTGCAGGAAGAAGCCTAGATGTGTGTGGGGAAACCCGGGCACAGGCTGGGTGTCCCCCAGGGACAGACAAGGAGGCCCAGGCTAGAGAGTAGCCTAGCGTCTGGGGTAGACCCAGGAGACACTATGTGTACTGCTGCAAGGAGAAAGGGAATCAGGGAGGGAAGAATTCAGGTGGAGGCCAGTTTGTGACTTAGGTAATTTAGTGGATGTTGGTGCTATCAGATGGGTTGGGGAGCCAAGTAAGGAGGGAGCTCCGTCTAGACCCCTGGGCGGGAGTCAGGGCCTGAATTCTGCTCTTAGTTCTGCTGTCTGGCTATGGAACCCAGGTCAAGTCTCTGCCCTTCTCTGACCTAGCAGGTCTCATGTCTAAATCGTGGGATACAAGCCTCAGATCAGAGTTTCCACAGATCTACCCCAGGACCAGTTTGTTTCTAGCACATGCATACATCCTTCTTGTTTGCCAGGGAATCACAAGGTCTCCTCTGGCCTTGCTGAGAATCCAGTTGTGTGATGTCAATGGCATTTCCCTTCAGAAAAAAAGGAAATGAGTTTAGCAAACTTATTACCAGGAAAGGAAAGTGAGCTGGACCCCACCCTCTGCAGCCCATATTCCCCTCACACAACATGTGAGGCCCCTCTGTTTGGAGTGGCACAAGACACAGAAAAATCAGGATTTAGATAAATGCATCAAGGGACAGCTTTGAAATTCCAGCAAGGCTGAGCTACCCCAAAAGAGTTAATACCCTCTCTGGTGCCCATGAACCAGGCCCCAGTCATAATGGGGGATTGATGTCACAGGTAGCTCCAGGGTTTCCTTAAATGTCAACAAATCCCTAAAGATAAGCTTTCTGTACATGGAGAGATTGAGGCTGTAAGAGAAGGAACTTGTTCAATGTCACAAGACAAGTCAGGTACAGGTCACATGGTACCTGGGCTCAAGTAGTTCTAGAGAGCCTGTCAAGCTCCAGGTCGCCCAGAAGACCCTGCTCCAGGTAGACATCCCTGAAAAGTCTCTCTCAATTGCAAACATTGTCTTTATTAAGCTCAAATACCCTGATCCTTAGTTTTTGTCTCTCAACATTCATTAAAGTGCTATTAAGCAAACAAAATGAAAATAAACACTAATCTGTCCTATGTAACTGATGTATGCTTTTGAGTTTAAAAATTAACTATTTGATAAATGTGTTATATTCAGAAAATTTGTCACTTGAAAAATCAATCAACTGACAAGTTGGACATCCAATGACTAAATCTTGAGGGAATTGACCTAGTGTTCCCAATGGATCATGCATACCAACCCTCCTCCCTGCTCTGATCCACACAACCTGGTCCAGAGCCCATCCTTTCTCCACCCCTGAGCCGGAGTCCAGGTCCTGCACATAGTGGGCACAAGTTGCAATTCATTCATTGCTCACTAAGCTAAGGCTACATAATTCTTATGTCTGACCTAAATGTCCTCAATGGTTGGAACGACCCACTGGAGGTCCTAGCAGTGGGAGCCCCAGTACTCCCAACACAGTTAGGTAACAGGGTGGAAAAACCCATACCTTTTCTTGCAAAATTCAGCTCGGATCATACTTTCCACTGTGCCCACTGCAGGGAGGACGGCTAGTCACACTCCTACACACCCAGGGCCTAGGGGTTTTTAGGTGAAGCAGAACTAGCTGTCTATGTCTCTATACCTTTGCAGGATCTCTCAGCAGCAAGGGAGGCAGAAATGGTTCTGTGTGCACAGTGTGCAGGAGGAGTGAGCTTGTTGAAGGTGTGTGTGTGTGTGTGTGTGTGTGTGTGTGTCTTCCTCCAGTGTGCACGCGTGCATATATGAATTTGTATATGCAGGAGCAGATGGCTGTGACGTGTGCTGGTGTTTTATGTGTATATCATATAAAATACACATTTTATGTATATACACACACATATAATGATGGTTGGGTGTCTCTGTTGTTATTGGATAAAAGCATGTATAAATGAAGTACACATTCATGTTCAGGTATGCATGTGCTTTTGTGAGCATCTGTGTGCATATAAGCTTCCATAAAACAAATATATTGAATATATATACCTGTTTATCCATGGAATTGCATGACAGTTGTGTATAAATATGTATGTGTATGTGCATATTTCTACTTTTTTCATAAATACATGTTTATATATGTTAATGTGTTGAAGTATATGAAATGTGTGAATGTTTATGTAATGTTGGTGCATACAGGGTAGGTACATCCTGATGCAGGACTATGGACAGATGTGATGTGATGATGTGATGTGTGTGTTTCTGTTTATGTGTGTGTGTGTCTGGGTAAATGTGTGCTAGAGGCCTATGAGAGTGTAGAGGTGTGTGGGAGAAGTAAATCTGGGTCCATGTGTGGCTCATGTGATGTGTAAGTGCATGTGGTAGAAGGTAGTTGTCTGTCTGTGCACACAGACATACACTGATTTCCCTTTCCTTTCTGTTCTTCTTGGGGAATTACAGAACTTCTAGATTATAACCTTAACTGGTAGCTATTCCAGGAACATAGTTTTCTGGAGGCAAAAGTGAGAATGTTGGGGCCCTGTGTAAATGTGGAGGGGTAGGCCAGAGACCCAGAGCCACTAATGAGGACCAGACTGGTGACGGGGGCTGTAATGCCGCAGACCTTGATCCCCACCAAAAATGTTTCCTTAGTGTGCCTTGAGGAAGACACTTGTCTTTAGTGCCCACTTTGGCGGCTCTCAAAGCCATATTTTTTTAAAGACGGAGCTAAAATGAAGTCTTACCAAGATCTTCTACATGAAAGCAAGTAAATGAATGGGAAACAGCCTGGCCGAAGACTGACGTGAAAGGGACTCAGTCTCCATGGGCATAGTTCTAAGCCTCCAGCCTTGATTATTCAGTTTACATTGTAGTTTACAGTTTTGAAAACATATCCACATCCTTAATCTTGGCTACTCCTTGGACCTTCCTTCTGGTCTGTTTGGTGAGGTAGAATGGTTAAAAGCTCCAGCCCTGGCTCCATTCCTGCCCCCGTTCTTGCCACCAAGCAAGTTCTGCCTCTTCCAGCGTCTCTACATGGAGATTCACCTGGGTTTGCATAAGGAGAATGCAGGAAGTGTTCAACCAGTGTCTACAGAAGGGGAATAACCTAAGAATGTTGTCTGTTTACCATCATCCCCATCTTATAAATGCAGAAACAGGCTCTCTGACTTTGTCCAAAGTCAACCTAGAGATACTGGAGGAAAGTGAGGTCTATCTTGGCCTCAGATGCCCACCCTCTGTCAGAAATGTTTGCTTGATCTTCTGGGCTTGGCCAAGTCATGGTAAAGCCCACATGTGGTTCTGTGGTTGCCCACAGAGGTTTAAAATAGCCAACAGGAACCAGGGACTCCCCCTTGGCAAGTGGCAGAAGGCCCATTCCCCAGGCAGCTGCAGACCCGCTCAGCCCCAAGTGTGAGTAGGTCCTGTTCAGGAAGATGCTCAGAGGACCCATGCATGATGTACCAGAGGTTGCCCTGAGCTTATACCTGAGATTATTGTCTTGCTGTCTTTAAGTCCATGATATAGATGTTATGGCTCCACTAGACAAATAAGAAAACAGGCTCAGAAACATGAAGTGAGTGACCTGCCTAAAGTTAAAAGGCTTTAGTCCTTCACCCCCCTCCTTTGTTCCTTCCCAGGGGACCATAGGTACATGGGGCGAGAGCAGGAACAGAGGTCCTCGTGGCAGATTATAATTTTCTAAAAATACCCTCTGGAGCATTTCCAGCTCTATTACTCTGACCTTATCACTCCCCATCGAGACATGGGGTCTGTGGCCCTTTCCTTGGAATGAGATGTGGCAGAAATGACTTGCACAACCTCTGTAAAGAAGCCCGACCACATGAAGAGATCACTGTAGATGTTCTGTCCAATAGCCCAGCTAGCTGTGAGCATATGTGCTTTCCCACCTCCAACCATGGCAGTCTGTATACACCCCTGTATGTTATAGTATAGTCTGAGACAGCTGTATCTCTTCCCAAGGTGAGAGTCCAAGGATATAGATAAACCCAGGAGTACAGTTATTATCACAGAGAAGATAACTGATTGAGTGGTAGGGCAACAGAGATGAGGGAGGAGAAAAAACGAACTGATCAAAAGGGCCATCATCTGTGTAACCTGAGTAACAAAGATGAAGGTAACATTATGTAGGACAGCATCCAGAGCTAATTCCCTTCTATGTTCTCTATAATTCTGTATTTCCTCAGTCGT
>PVLD010005984.1:0-105482 GCA_004027595.1 Dinomys branickii | reverse complement strand
GTTTCCAGGGCAGTTGGAAAGAACCGCAGGAGCGCCAGCGGGTTTCCAGGGCAGTTGGAAAGAACCGCAGGAGCCCCAGCGCGTTTCCAGGGCAGTTGGAAAGAACCGCAGGAGCGCCAGCGCGTTTCCAGAGCAGTTGGAAAGAACCGCAGGAGCGCCAGCGGGTTTCCAGGGCAGCGGGCACTGGCCTCTGGTGTGCAGACCCCAGGGAGTAATGACAGCACTGCTTTTTCCTCCCAATTCACATGAGCCCAGCAAACAAAACCAAGCCAGTGTTTCCGACAGTTTGAAAGCATGACGATACAGTGGGCTTAGCGGCCGACGTGCTTCTTTACACCATCTGGTGTTTCCGTCCCCTGACCCCACCTTGGCCCGTCTTTTCTCAGCGACTACTCCAAGGCTGACCCCAAGCTCAGGTACACACCAGCTGGGAAGTGCTACTGACCTCTCCTCCCCGGAGATGACATGAGGGGGAAGGAACCCGTTAAGATACTTTCAAAGACGGGGTCAGGCAAATCCTTGTCCAGCTCAGCGAGGTCTTCCTTCTCCCACCAGGGCACGACACCAGTGATGCCACATGCTCCGCCCGACTCCTTCTCATAGAACCAGTCGCTCTGCTCATCATCACCTGAGAAAAGACGAAGTGTTCCCACAGGGTCAGTCTTGTCACACACACACGTGATTCTGGTTGTGAGACAACAAAAATACAAGATGTGAGTTAAATCTGCACTGTAAATAAGAGATTAACTTTTAATATAAATACACATTTGTTCTAAATTTCTAGCGTAAGTCAGCCAAAAAATGCACAGGACACAGTTGTATTAAAAATGTGTTATTTATCTACAATTCACATTTAGTGGGGCTGGGGATATAGCTCAGTGGAATAAGTGCCTGTTTAGCAAGCGCAGGGTCCTGAGTTCGATCCCCAGTACCGCCAAAAAAAAAAAAAATACCTTCACACATTTAGCTGGGGAACCTCTGTTTTATCTGGCAACCACATATATAAAATATAAATATAAGCTGGGCGTGGTGGCGCACACCTGTAATCCCAACACTTGGGAGGCTGAGGCAGGAGGATCATTGCGAGTTTGAGACTCGCCTGGGCTACAAAGTGAGCTAAGGTCAGTCTGAACTGCATAGCAAGACCCTGTCTCAAAAAAGACCAAAGGGGGGGATACACACACACACACACAAACACATACACACACACAATTTTATACTACAGCTTCACTTAGGAAATGTTTTCTAATACTATGATAGGCACTGCCACCAACAAAACCACAGATGTTATGCCTTCTAACCACTTTAAAAATTAAGAAAACAATAATTAGCTCAGTAACAATTGTAGGAAATCCACTTTCCACATTAAGAAAAATCAATCCTTAATCATCTACCAGGAGTTAGAAAGTAGAAAACTGTGGAATCCATTCTTGGTAGCTGATGATGGTATATAATTAGCTTCACTTCATGATTTGCATGGAGTGAGAACGGGGATACAATCATGAACAGATGTGACTAAATGAAATTAATCTAAGTTCAATAAGTAATAGTTTTGAAAAAGTTGATTTTCTATGAGAAGAGACATTACTGGAGTTTATGAAGAAACTATACTGAACTATTATAAATAAGGCATTTTACACAAAGACCACTATTCAGTTATGTTGACTTTTGAGGACATTTACCAGTGTAACCATTACATAATGATCAATTTAAAATTCAATTTGACACAGGCTCTTGGTGAAAAGCAACATTTAGTTTTAAAACAAATCAATTATTAAAAGCTATTTCAAGATGAAAATACAGACTGTAGTTGCCTTTTAGAAATGTGACAAATCGCAGTCAGAATCTGATAGCATGAGAGTCACTACTGCCGTCTCACCGTTCTTATAAGCCACTGTCAGTTCTCACTTTCTCAAAGACCTGCCATACACTTTTTCCCTTTGAAGAAAGAGATCCCTGATTTTGAAAATCTTTTATTACTACAAAGTGCTTAAAGGCAAAATAAAATACTTTAAGCTTCAACTGAAAATTATTTTATGGAAAAGAGTTGTATTTAACATAAAGAGCGAAAAAACCAAAAGCAACTGTAAAACTAGAGTCATAGCTTCTTTCAATTGAAGAATTAATAACAATTTCTAAAATAGCATAGTTCTTAAACATAATAAAAACTAGGGAATTATTTGAAACCAACTATCCTAAAGCATAATTTCTATTAAGACAAGACTACTCTAGGAAAATGAAGTGGTTTTTTTTTTAAATCTTGAGTACAACTTTGCTGTTAAAGAGGGACTCAAACAGCCATTGATTAGGAACTCAAGGATAGAGTGAGACAAACCAACTGAATTCTAGTGTCCTGTAACATTGAGACACTTACTGCAATTGTATTAACGTAGGCTGACTCATTTTAAAAAGGGAAAGAATTTAGGTAGGAATATTATCAAGCAAGTATACTTTTACCCTGAGTTTCTAACACATTTCAGCAAAGTAACAACTTTGAAAAGTTGTGGTTGGTACGCACTACAGCACATAACCATAATCTCATCTACTAGGGAGGCTGAGGCAGAAAGATCAAAAGTTAAAGGTGAGCCTATAGATCCTATCTCAAAATAAAAAACAGAGTGACCTGCGAATGTATCTCAGTGGTAGAATGCCCTTGGATTCAACATCTAGTACTAGGGGAGAAAAAAGTTGTGGTCTCTAAAAGTTACGTACCGTAAATCTGGGACAAAAATTGATAAGCAAGCAAAAAAGGAATGATCATTCTCTTTATTTTACTTGTATGTGATTGATGAACAGACTAAGGAAAAAAGTATGGGCACCTGTTGTCCTTTTTTCATAACATTAAATGAAATTTAAAGCAAGTCTATTGTGTTTCTCTTGGAACGTACTGTTTTCTCTTAATCTTAAGAAACAAAGCTAAGATTTCTGATAAGCATTTGCATGTATTAGCTTAAATTCATGATTTGTTTGGGGTATAAGCAGGGAACAGCCATGCATAGATGTGACTAAGTGAAATTAATCCAATTAACGATGGATTCTGTCCCGTGTTGAGGTCTGCATATTTTTCATTGCTTCAAAATATGCCTCATTAAGTGTGAAAAGCTTCAGGAAGTTTCAAAGAGAGAAAATATCACATGTAAGACATTCCTCTTGTACAGTTTATAATACTGAATTCATGAAAGTCATTAAGTTACTGACAAACTGGATAGGATGAATAAATGTCATAGCTGCATAAAAATGACAAATGACTTGCAAAGCCACCTTTATGAATGCTTAAACAGTTTTAAACACACTTCGAATCAGAGAAAATGGGACACAGGGTCTTGTGAACTTACTAAGAGACACAGTGGAAAAGGCTCAGTTATGTGAAACTTCTTCAAGGCAGACAATCCTTCCCTAATATCATTAACACTGTACACTGGCTTTTGGAGAGAATCAATTACTGCTAGGTCAGAAAGAAAGGACACTTCCATGGCATGTAGAAAACTTGACTACCGCACTGGCCCAACCTGCTAAGCAGTGTGTAATGTACATAGAGTGCAGCAGTCAACTTGGAAATAACCAGTAATCAGTACAACTTTAAAATGAAGACCTTCCCCAAAGAGAAGAAAAAACAATATATCAGTACCTTGTCTTCCTTCATCATTGGTAAACAAACCAGCGTCAGTGCTGCTGAGACTACTGGAATCACTGTAACAAGGGAAAAAAAAAAAAAAGAGAAGAGAAAAGAAAAAGAAACAGATCAAAAGAACAATTGATCTCTCAGTCGTCAAATTTTAAAGGGACATGGCAGCCCAGACATGGAACTTGAGCCAGACAAAGATCTGCAAGAAAATAAGATGATTTTTTTAAATCAAACTGCAAATACCCTGGTTCCATTAACTACACAGCATATTATTTTTGGCACATAAAACCCCAGGAATCTAATGGGACCCTGACAGCAAGCCAGATGTGACTTCAACGAGGTGCTGACAAAATTGATGCGTTTTATTATCTGCTTTCATCAAACGCTCACTGCCCCTTTCTTGTGCTGTGCGATTCAGCTTGGCCCGCACACCGCTGCGCAGTAAGGTGGGGAGAGTTGCCATTAGGAGCAAGCTTGGACTTTTCTCTCCCCGTGAAATACAAGGGACTAGGATGAAATGACTTTTCATCACCACATTTGCAGATATCCTGGAAAAGATATTACTTAAGAATTCACAACAGCTCTATTACTGGACAAGGAAGCAAAAGTTTACAATGCAGACAACCCATTAAATAAAAAGTAAGATCACTCTCAGCAAGAAAATCGGTTTTATTGATGGATTAAGAAGAACATCTGCAGAAATTACACAGGTTTTCATCACTCCCACAGAAGTCCGAGGCCATGATACAGGGTCATATCTAACACGCAAATTAAAACAAACAGCAGATATGCAAGCATAATGCACAGACTGTCACCCTGAGCTCACTACAAGCTCTAATAGGAGGTCATACGACAGTCTAGCTAGTTTCGAATAGCGTGAAAATATGAACATACAATCAGAGTTCTGGCCTCTGAAAAAGATTGAGCGGTGTTTTTTAAAATTTCTCATACACTTTACTTTTAACTGAAATTCTTAACTTTAACCAACCAGGAAATTGCCCCAGGTGATTTTTTATATTACAATAATCATTTCCATTAATTGAATAATGTAACCTGACTTAGTAAAAAAGAGGCATCTTAACTGTTTTAAAACATTTAAATTGAGATAAAAGATTATAATTATTGCAAACGCTGATGTGACACATTTTCTGAATATAAAACATCAATTTTTCAGTTATTTCATTTTAAAAACAAATATTAATATTAATGAAAAGTCTAAGAATTTACCAAGTGTATATTCCAAGGAGCTCTGAATTAGAATCTTTTCTTTAACTTCACATTAAGTGGATATATGAAATTCCTTACACTACACACTTGGTAATAAAGTAAAATTTCAGAGCATTAAATCCATATCATTTTATTTACAAACACATACACTCTTCTACAGAGTAATATTATTTTTAAAAGTTTCAGAAACTTCAGCTTTCTACTGATACCTGTCCAAACTACCGCTGATTATTTTTCCTGTTTTGTTTTTTTTTTTCTCATTTTCCACATCAACACAATTCAAATGAAAGGCTCTATACTTTTTCTGAAATTCTTAGGGCAAAATGCATTTAAAACTCAAACTTTCTCCCATTTTTGAAAGACATACTTGAAAGTACCTTAGAAGAACCGATGGTAGTACTCTGTAATCAAACCTATTATATTTTTCAATTATACAAATGTTTATGCACATTAAATATAGTCCATTAAATATAGTCTGGCCACGAATTAGTTTTTCACAGCTTTTCAGAGTTCAGATTTGCAGACTGCATAAATGTGCAATTTTTCTTTTTGGTACCATGATATTCTGAGCTAGATTTACCCCTCTAATCTATTCTACATATAGCCAGGTTTATCTTTTCAAAATATAAGTGGTTAGTTAAAAATAATGTTATACCCTGCAACAGATAAAAGGACTTTAAATAAAAGCAAAGGAAAGTCTAATAAAATATGAACTTTAAAATACAGCAATATTGGTTCATTACCTGTGTCAAAGGTTATCACAGTAATTACAATTTAATTGTATTAAATGGGAAACTAAATGTGGAGTATGTGGGAATGTGATATACATAATTTTCCAAACTATCTTTGCAACTGCTCTGTATACTTGAAATTATAGCAAAAGAGAAAAGCTCATGAAATACACATATGCACATGCACACACTGTAAGAAGGCAACCTTCTCTATGAAAATCTAAAATTATTACCTTACATTTGTCTCATTACATTCAGACTTGAACTTTCGGTGCATGTGTGCCCACTTAAATTCTTCCCAACCTCATCTCTCATCCTCTGGTTTACGTGCTGTTTCCAAGTGGCACACCAAGCTCCTCTATCCCCCACACGCCCACTGCCTCAAAGACACAAGGAAATCTGAATTTCCTCTCTCACACCAGCTTTCAGGACTTCACGAACCTTGCCGTCTTTGCGATATTTGCATATGTAGGTCTACGATGTTTCTTTCTTTCCATTACACCTCGCTGACATCTAGCTGATTGCTCCATGTATGCCATATACTTACTGCTATGTTCAATAAATCAGAACAAGGATTTAAAAGAGAAGCTTTCCATCTTTAGCAGCTGATGGTCACTACGGTTTATCTCATCCCTCCTTTTTGGTACAGTTTTTGTAGTACAGTATTTGGACGAGAACGTATTTCATAAATGTTTGTGAATAAATGGAGACACACTAATCCCAATCCTTGTCCTTTCTCTATTTTTTCTAAGACAGAAACTGGTGTATCTCTGAGAGTAGAATGTCACCGTCCCAAATACACTCAGGCCACCTCCTATTCAGCCCATCTCCTAAAACTGCTCTCAGAGCTTCCTCTGGTCCACTAGCATACCAGCACCTCACCTGCTGCGAGACGGACTGGAGGTCAGCCAACGGGAAACAAAGCACCGAGATGACTGTATCTTGATAAATGTATATCTGAGTTTTTCCTCTGCTACACTTCCTTCACGGACTTCTCTCGGCCTGTATGATGAAATCTTAACTATTTACCACAGCACAGTCCTCTGGAAATGCTGACTGCCAGGCTACATATCAGGGCTAACGAGCAACATACACTGTTCATGAGGCAGGCCTTTGCACAGTCTGCTCCCTCAACCTAGACTTGCCATTTCCCTCTCTCCTCCACACCTCTCCACTTCCGAACAAGTCTCAGTTCTTGCTTTAGAGCACAGCTCCTTTGCAAAGTCTTCCCTTGTGATTATCTTCTGCCCTGTGAGTTCCATTTGCTACAACTGTTGGCCTGGCTATTCCAGTCTGCTGGCCACTGAGGACAGCCTGTGTCAATGGACCAGGTACCACCACTGACTGTGTGTATTAGTGTCCTGAGTGTCTGCTAGGTCTGAGATGTACACACAACAACAACACAAAGCGAAGTTGTTCTTACTTATAAATCAGCTACAAGAAAATATGAAGTGTTTTTTTATTTTTTTAATTTTTTACTATCAGGAATTGAACTCAGGACCTTGCACTTGCCAGGCAGGCGCTTATGCCTCTGAGCTATATCCCCAGCCCTGTAAAATGTTTTATAATAGGAAAACTTTGGGCAACAATTATACTCATTAAGAAAAGGCTGAGAGATTTAGCAATCTTCTCACAGTGGCAATCTGCCCCTAATCCATAAGTAGCAAAGAAATATTAAATACAAAAGTTCCAAATCAGAGGAAATAAGCATTTTTTACTTCACTCAAGAATGAAAATACCTGCTTTAAAAATGAGGACATGATACAGAATTTCAAAACAAGATGAGAGTAAATTTTAATGTTTTTATGTGGTTTTGTTAATGCCTATGACTTTGCTATTTTGTTTTTAATATTTTCTCTTTAAAATTAAAGAAAAAATATATATGTATATATAAGGATAGCTGCATTAAGTATATTGCTGATGACTGCTGATTTGGTGAAAGGAACAGTTAATGTTTAAATTGTGTTTTTTTTTTCTTTTCTCTTGACCAATTTTGCATGCTTATATCTATATCTGGTAATCAGAACAACTGATTTGAAGACAGCAATATGCAACATAATTGCCATTGTAGAATTCCTACCACCTTGTATGTTGAATCTGTATAATTTCTGTATCTTTCTAATGTGTTTTTTATTACTTGTTATTGTCTTTAATTGTTTGACCAATCTCGTATTCTCATATCTGGTAATCTGAGCAACTTCACTGATGATAACAATATGTAATATACAACCATTGTTAATACCTATCATCTTGTTTTGAAATTCTGTGTTGTTTTTATTGTTTTTGTACTTCTTTGTCTTCACTGTTATTATTTTGTTATTGTTTTCTTTTTCTCTCTAAAAAGTAAATCAGGACATGGCACTGCAGGGTAATCTGACCAATTTGGTTGCCTCATCGTACTTGACAGATATTCAAGAAAAATGTTTTTACATGAACAAAATAAATGAGAGGAGTTTCATCTCATTTTTGTTCAGAGGAGAGGATGTAAGACACGGGTCAATAAAAGGGAGACAAAGTAAATAACAAATAAATAAATAAAGGGGCTTGCACAATTAGTCTGGAAAACAAATCATCTAACTGTCAATAACCCACAATTAAGAATTTTACCTGGGCCCCAACACACTCTGCTCCAGGAATTGAAAAAGGTAATTTTAAGGCAGCCTGAGTAGTCCTCAGCTACAATGGCCCATGACCAGCAAACAAATAATCGTCATTCTACTGTAAAAGTAACAACTTTCTTGAAAGAAAATCAGGTACTATAATTTTTCAAGTCTTCCTGAAGTATTTTTTTTACTTTACCCATATTTGACTTCTTTAAGAAAAATTACATGACTAGTACACTGTGTCTAATAAATGAGTCATTCTATAAACTTGAGCAAGTCTTAATCATGTCTGCAATATTTACAAAACAAAACAAAAATATTCCACAATCCACACATTTAAAATAATCCTAATCCTAATGCTACAAATCAATAATTATTATTAGTTCCCATTCCATTTATAAGGAATTTTTTTCTGGCTCTTGTTGTACATTTGGTCTTAAGGACACACATCTGAAAGGATGAATAGTGTCACTATCTCCTCAGTTCCTACAAGTACTATCAAATCTATGCGAAAGAAAAATGATCACTTACCTTCTGATGCTGTCATAATAGGACTTAATGATTATCAGAGTGGTACAACTGCTTCCTAGAATGGACCAGACTAACTGGCAAAGGATCATTTCTTCTTCCAGATTTCTAACAACAAAGTCAGGCGTTTCTAGATCATAAATTGGGTCCCACAATTCATCAGTGATCAGAATGCCTACCAAATTACAGGTACTTTAAAATAGCAAGTCACATACATGTCAAAATGGTATAAACTTTTAGTTCTCAGGAATCAGAATAGACTGATGAATTGTATATTATAAAAAAACCAATGACTAAAGCTCTATAATTAAACAAATAAATAATTTACATCCAAGGGTAAGCATTATAAATGTGCTGCTGTTCAAAAGCACACGCTTTCCCACTGAAAATCTATTTCTTTTTCTCTTTGTGGTTGAAAATTAAGTCATTATAACACAATCAAAAGACTTAGTATAAATCAAATAAGCAATTTTGCTTTGTGCAAAAACATCACAAATTTTAAGGAAATACAACCATGGCTAAATAGCAAATTCAGTATCGTTATTATAATTTATAATTATTTTAAAATAGAGTTAATTAAAATATAAAACATTCAACTTCAAACACTGCAGACAAACAGTTTTATATTTAGAAAACGTGAACTACCTTCTGCTCACCTTTCACTCATGAGCTCATCTGAGACCTTTTGCTCTTCATAATCCATTTTGTCTTTATTGGTCGGGTTCATTTCCTCGCTTTCTAAAACTACGCCTTCGTCTTGCATCTTTGGCCCTTGTCTGATTATTTTCAGCTTCCTTTTTTTCACTTTGTTCTTGGTAAATTCCTGATACTCGTAGGCTCTGTCATTGTCCATGTCCTGATCTCTACAGCCCTCGGGCGGCCGGGTCATTGTCCGTTTGTTAGAGATGTCCTGTGGGACATCCACCGCCATGCGCTTTACCTTTCTCCTCCTGCGGAGAGTTCTGGTCCCCAGGCTGTCAACAGCAAAGTCGGACTCCTGCCACAGAGGCCTCTTCCCGCGGACATTATTATTTAGGTTGGAGGTCGGCCTGCGCTTGGCCACTAACATTTGGTCATCAGAGTCACTGTGATCCTTTTTATTATTATTGTGACTCTCTCTGTAGTCCTTGCTTGGTTCTTCTAAACTCGAATCAGAGCCTTCACTTAGGCAGTACCCAGTCTCCCACGGGTGATGGCCATTGCACGATCTCCGCTTCCTCCCTCTTCTTTTCCGGGCCTGGCGTTTCAGAGGGCAGGACAGGCTTCGAGAGTGGTCCCCCGTTTCAGCAAACCCACCGCGGGCTTGCTCCGAGCTCTCCTCCAGGGCTGAGACCAGGTCGTGAACCAGCTCTTCCATGGTTCTACTGAAATGCCTGTGTGTTTTACAGAAAAAAAAGGAAGTAAATCCAACTCACCTTCAACTGCATACATCTAGTGCTGTACAGCAGACAATTCACTCTAAATTAAAAATTAACAGACATTGTGAAGTGTTTTGAGTTTTCCTTTTCAACGTATTAGAAAACATAAAGTCACTTTTCACTCGTGAACTCATGGGAGGCCTTCTGTGCTCCATAAGCCATTTGTCTCTATTGGTTCAAATACTCAAATTCCTTTAGAAGCCTCTGCTTGTGTGCTAATTTATTAAGCACAGAAATTACTACAAGACAGAGTAAGCACAATCCAGCCCAAAAGATTCCTGTAGTTTTATAATTTTACCATGTAATTATGGAAAAGCTCTGTTCCCTGGTCTACTTCTGTCCTTTTTCTAGAACAACGTTTCCTACAGTACATAGGAAAACACTGTCAGGCCACTCCCTGCCCACTAATTTCTAAGCAAAGAAGGGAGAAATCCACTTACCATGTGTTTTAAACTCAACCTCATGATTACAAGAGGCAGACAGAAACACAGACAGGTATACTCAAGACAATAAAGACAAGGAAGTTTAGCCACACACTGGGAGTATGTTTAGGCCCCAGTATTCTCATAACTCAGTGATGCAGAAACTGTGTTCATATCAAAACTGTAGCCTCATTGGCCCGAAAGGAGCACCATTAGTTCACTCTACAGCAGCCACTTATGCCCATTGTGTCCACAAGGATAAGCATCAGTGCTCTTGCAGGCCTTTAATAAATTATATGGTTCTTTCCTACCCAGTTCACTGAGGTTTTAGATTAGCAGTGTGACAGAGTGCAGGTATCTGATTTTACTTTTCAAACACGACAAACGGAAGAAATACCTCTCCTATGAAGATCGGGGTGATCACTTCTCAAGTCAAGCTCCAGAGTCACCTAGGGATCCAAGTGCTCTCCACAGTCCTCCAAGGCTCTATACAGTTTCTACAGACTACACCATAAGGACACACACTTGTCTGCCAAGGTCCAGGTAGTAACTATTAGGGTCGCTCACTGCTTAAAGCAAAAGCAGCCAGGAGGAACACACAGATGAGCACACGCGGCTGTGGGTGGGCACGTCGGGTGGGCACGTCTGCTGACCCTTGGCCTACGTGCTCTCCACAGTCTCGCCCTCTTCATCATCTTTAGTTTCACACATTTGCAAGTGCCCTGTAACAACACACAACCTTTTCTCTGGGTTTAATGATAACCTAAAACCAAGCATGCGAAGACTCAAATGAATTCACCGTTTATGATACACACACACAAGTATTTACTATTTGCCAGGCCCGTTTCTAAATGCATTATAGGTACAGTACTACATCATTTCATTCTCAAACGACAGTCCTGAAGTAGCAGATGAAATGGGGACAGAGGGATCGCTTTCACAGCATGGCACCTATGTGTGGTAGAGACAGGATTTGAACTCTAGAGCGCCAATGCATGCAGCCGATAGTTACAGTTTCAGCACCTAGTCTGTATTTTTCTGTATCACTGATTTACTCCCAGGTACTCCTGCTTTAATCACTGAGACAGATTTAACACACCTCTGTGTAAAAGCCAAAAGATTCACTATTAGGTGTTATATTATTTTGAGTGCAAAAAGGGAGAACGAACTTAAAGCCACACAAGGTGGTACAGGCAGTGAAGGCAAGCGGACCTCAACCTACCCACCCTTCGGTGGTTAGCAGGACGTGCACTGTAAGTGCAGGACACAGGACTGCTTTTCAGTTAATGTGGTTTGTATTTCCTAGATTTCTCCCCTTTGGCAATCTAAGTGTATAAATTAAAAGCCTATATGGTATTGTAATTTTTAAAGCCATAGTAACTCAAATATGTATCTTCTACCTAAATTCTGAAGACAGCTGCGATTCCCTTTTCCTTTTAAAACTTCCATGCATCACTCTAGCTTCAGAACACAGATTAGACCAAGACCTATGTATGCATCACATCTGAATTAGCTGCATTTCTGACTACAGTGATGGTCCAAACGGGGTCTGTGTCCATTACTGCCAGGGGAAGAGCCGCCTTTTGCTTCTCTAAATGCAACCAGCACTGACACGAAATGTCGGGAGACGCTTTGCCAACATCACTCAGGTAAAACAGGTATCCACTGGTCACACAGAAAAAAGATCATAAGGGTCCATTACGGGATCAGCAGCTCTTCATTTTCCCTCCTCTCTGCTCTGACAGCGGTACTACAGTGACGCCAGAGTACTGTATTGAATCACTTTACCCTAAACAGATTTAATCTCTAAATAAGATCTTTCCTATCTGGAGGACAAACTGGAAATACAGAACTTTTCTGTATAAATACGTATTTATTGAACTTCCAGAGTCTTGGTTTGAATTAAAGTAAATTCAGGGCTTGTACTAAACTCATTGGATGTTTAGCATTTACATTATTAAAAAAAATTTCTTTTCAACTGAAACTCACTTTGAAATAAAATCTTTTGGGAACAGTTGGCACTGGGTATAATGTCTAAAACAACAGTTCATTAATCATTTACTTAAGATTGTCCAAATTGGGCCGGGGATGTAGCTCAGTGGCACAGTGTCTGCCTGGCAAGCACAAGGTCCTGAGTTCAATTCCTGTTACCAAAAAAAAAAAGATTGTCCAAATGAACAGAATATCCCCAAACAAAATTATAATGCCACTACCTATAGAAAGTTGGATTTTATAAAAGAAAAATAGGTAGATGAGCATTCTTTCCAGGTGACAGCAGATTATGCTGAGCAATATAAAATGTATGACTGATGTAACACTTGATATGTCACTTTTAAGAATGTTTGCCCTCAAAATCACGTTTCTTTGTTTGTCTTTTTCTAAGCCATACTAAATATTCAGTAAGTAAATGATCTGCTGTCCTTGGGTTCCTTACTACCAGGCTCTAATCATTTCAGAAAAAGGTCTTTCTAAAAACGTATGTCTATGAGTCAGGAAGGTCAATTAATGAAGAAACATGGCATTGAGGTTAGTTTTCTTCAAATGTTTCTGTTTTAATGCAGAATTTAGTAACCACTAAACGCTTATATCTCCCCAAAAGACTAGCACCAATTCGGTATAGCTACTTAATAGGTAGTTAAGGAAAGAAATCAAATGTTCATCACTGAGTACATAGTAAAATTCTTATCTTCACCTCTCTAAAACAGGGATTATTTCTTCTACAAATTAAGAAATTTTTTAGTGGAAAACTAAATGTAAGTCACTAAGTACAACCCTAGTTGTCTTTCAGAAGTTGAAGGAAAGAAAGAACTTTTTCTGCATTGGATTCTATATGAATGCAAGCCAATGCATATAATAACATTGTCCTAAGACAATATGCAGTGAGGATCAACGTTAACACATGTATGCTATGACTACTCACAGGTCAGGAAAGGTTAATCAGTGCAGAAAGTATTCAGCAAATAGGCCAACAATACACAAGCATGGATTAGGACAGTTGGTCACTCACCATGCAAATGGTAAAATTTTAAAGATCCCATAGTAAGGGCTACATTGTGACTAATTACACACAATATGATCCACAAGAAGCATCTTAAATTTGATCAGATTTATGCTGTTCACTGGCATTTATGAATTTCCATCCTTAATGGTCTGATTATTTATCAAAATAATTTTGTATCTAGCCCTACTAATTTATTAGGTCTATTTTTTTTTCCTTTTATGTATTTGGAGAGGGAATTTTAAGAAATTAAGAATAACCCTTACAGAGCTGGGGATACAGCTCCGTGGTATAAGTGCCTGCCTGGCAAGCGCAAAGTCCTGAGTTTGATTACTGATACTGGAAAAAAAAAATCTACATTTCAAGAATAACCTTTATAGTAAATGTTTCCTTGACCTATCTATCTAAATAAGCTATTAATCAGAATTAACCTTTCTTTCTTTTGAAAGAGGTAGATTGGGATAAGGAAGAACTACCTTTTTCTGAAACATATAAATGATTCATTGCAATGCTACATTAACACAAGGCAATAAATATGGAATAGTATTCTCTAGAGAAAAGAGAAGGCTGGGAGGAAATTGTATGAAGAACATGAGCTGTAGGATCAAGGCTATGAATTTGGAAGCTGAATTCCATGATATTCCTTAGCCACGGAACCTTGGACATTGTACTTATATTCTGTTTATTTATCATAAAAGTAAGTATAATTTCTACCATGAAGGGACCTGTTGAGGACCAGGGTGTACACTTACTGTAGAGAGAAATGATTTCATCATTCAAAACCTCTACCTACAAACAAGAGAAACTGAGCATCAAAACAGCAAAGCCATGCAGCTCTCAAGATGTAATCTCACGTGAAATCCACAGGTTACCATAATAAAAGGCACAGGCCTACCACCTTTCTGGGGTCAGAAAGTACTCTGATTTGGGGATAGGGGCAGAATGATAGACACATGCAAACTGCTGCATACCATTTTAAGAAGTGGACTCATTATGGACACTATTAAATGTTTAAAAGTTCCAAAAACCCTAAGTTTAAAAAAGAAAAAAGGTATACACTTAAGCTAGTCCTATTTTAATATACAGACACCATGAGAAGGAAAAAGTGTAAGGAAAGTACTCTTCCCAGTGCAGTCACAAGGTTCTCCACCAAAGAGAAAAAAATCATCCCCCCCGGGGAGCAAAGCTGCCCTGGCTTGTACTCCGCTGTAGGTGCTGCTGGGAGCTCCTCCCTGTCACCTTGGCCACCGTGAGGACCTCAGGAGGTTTTCTATTCTCCCTCCTCAGGCCACTTGCTGAAAAGCAAACCACAAGGAGCTTTAAAGAAAAAAATCTAATTCTAACTTGCAATTTAATGGTTTAATAAGGAGAGCTCATTTGTTATTTAAATCTGAGGACTGTGGTTTTGAATTTTTTGTTACTTCATTTAATGACTTCAAGAGTCATTAGAAACTTTCTTATTTCTTCTAAATGCTTCCACAATGCAAATTACTGAAAGAAGCAGCTGCCTAAATGGAATAAAGTCAGACTAAAACAAGACAAAGACTTAGGCTCTAAAAGGTAATTCTAATTCTTGTTGACATCCATATATTCAAGTACATCTTAGGTAAGCTTTAGGTAGAGGATATAATGAGTCTTGCTTATTGCTTATACGTGCTTAGTTAATATTTGCTGATTATATAATATAACCTGAATTCCTACACAATGAATGAGAAGATGATTGAACATTAATTGCAAGTCCTACCATACTGTGTAACACATAAGTTTTGAAAACTCTTTAGGATGAACAAACTATCCAATGTGTACAGAAAAATAGCAAAAGAAAAATATGACTTGACTGAAAAATTTTGACAATTTGCACTTCAAATTTTCTTCCACATTAACAAGCTTGACACTCTGAAGTTTTTAGTTAAATAAATGCGAAGATAAGAGAAAATTATCAACGAAGTTTTAACAGTTTCTAGCTTGACATAAATAGGATGTTAAGAAGCTAGAGCAAAATTAATTACTTGCTCAAATTCATTCTATTGCTTTGATCCTTAATTGAAAGAGAATTCTGAATCATACAAACTTGACAGGATGAAACTGACCTCAAGAAAAAACATCAGTTATTAAAAAATGCAGTTTTTACTATGCAATTTTCTAAACCTAAAGAAAATCAAAATACCAAGAGAAATAAAACTGCAGAAATAAAAGTTCAGAGCAGATAGTTTATTTTAACGGCCTTGAAGTAAAAAAGTAAAGCCAAGTAACAGAGTTAAACAAATAGCACGCCATAGTTCAATAGAAAAATCATCTAGATTTATCCATTTGGTGCCTAAACATTAAGAAACCAACCTCCACACTGGAGAAATGTTTTTACAACATTAAGACAGGCCTTAAATCTCAGGAATTCCAGGTTGGCTAACGACTCTGAGCATCAACGTGTAGTTCACATATTCCTAGGGATGCTGTACATTATTCAGATGCACAGGCAGTACAGCAGATGGTTAGGAATTTCTTTAGGAACACGGGAATCTCACTGCAAGTAAGGTATCTAGGCTGGCTATTTCAATGGTCTTTGCTTCTCTGTCACCTTACATAAAATACAGAGTAATGTAGCTACCTACAAGGATTTACGTGGGATGACATATGTATGTAACAACTGGCACCAAGTACTGTAATAAATTAGTAGCAACCCCAATGGCACTGCGATTTTATTATGGGGGTAAAACAAATGTGTATGGTTTAGTAAATGTTTGTTTAATAAATGAAAAAGAAAACTCTATTAAGAAATGCTAAACTAGAAAATAAAGCTATTGTGTTCTGCAACACATGCATTCTGCCAAATCACGCAAGATCTTAAGAATTTTATCCAGAAACACCAAGTGCCAGATGCTACGGTTATACTCTGGTGCCATTAAAGAGGGTGAGTTGTATGTCAAGAAGTAGAAAGAGGATAGCCCTCTCAAGAGAGTCCAAGGTTTTGCTATATTATACAGACACTGTACACGAGCACCCCCATGACTTGGCTGTGAAGTGGACAGTAGAGGAAGCAAATGAGAGGATCATACTTTTTAATCAAGTAATAACCTACCTATAATTCAAGAGGAGGCAAACTGTTATACAGTGTTCCTCTTTTACCAAGACATCAAGTGGTGATTAAGAAAGGTTTATTGCAAAGATAGTTACAGGGGGTGGAAATGTCCTTTATCTTGTTTTGTGCGGGCTACACGAGTACATACAACTGCCAGAAGAAATAAAATTAAGCACTTCAAAAACTGTGTTTTTTATTCTACCCTAATTACACTATTCCAAAAAAATTATCATTAAAAAAAGTGCTCTCTGCTTTTCTTACTGGAAAATGTGAGTATTAAAGGTTAACCACATCTACATTTATTATACACTGAAAGAAGAATGATCTGCTCCAATTCAAAGTAACTGGGGAAAGACACTCTTTCAACTTTTCAGTCATAGGTGATAAGAAATTTTCTTTGTGATTACAGACTAATAGAATTCCTCACTTTCTACTTTCTGCAGAATCTAGGAATTGATGTGTACTTTCAAGCCACATTCTTTCAGCTGTTGGTCAAAACTGTAGACTGAAGATTGCCGGTGGAAAATTTACTTGTTTCACTGCTTTCTCTTGCAGGAAAAAGGCTTGGAAGGATAGAAAAGGACAGGCATCACAGAGTTCCCAACTACAAAACTAAAAAAGAGGAATAACATCTATCTCTAAAATTTCCAGGGCGAATGTTAACAAATTACTTAAGTATTCTGGGATCTTCTGGTATCACCGAGCTGTCGTAAGGATAGTTAATATGTAAGCACTCGGAAAAGTCAGAACAAGTTGTATTACTCTAAAGTGGTAATAGAGATATAATACTATGGACGTGGTCCAAGTTCAAACTGAATCCTGGCATTCTGTGTACTTAAACCGCCCCCCCCCCCGCCCCGACATCTCCCGGGAACTGGAATAGAACTCTCACGGTAGCGGAAAACGGGATCCATACCTAAGTCACAGAAAGGGGAGTGGGGATCAGAGATTGATGTCTCTTCCACTACTAAATTTCTAGAAATCTAGATTTCTGAGATTTCAACGAATTTAGTACACTCTGGTAATTTTAGCGAGAAAATGAGGAATAAGGCCTGGATCACGATAAAGTAACCTTGTCCCTAGTGCTGCCAGCAATCAGGGGCCGAGAACTGTTTGGTACCACAGAACGCTTGACTCCTAAAGTACGCTAAGTGTGACACAAGCAATCAGCAAACATGTACTGTATTCCTATACACGGCTTTAGCACACACAAAAACGCCTCCCTCTAAGCGCGTCCGCGCCGGGCAGGAGGGCGGCCCCGGCCTGCGCATCTGAATGCTCGTCCGTCACGACTCCCGCCCCTCAGCTGCAGGTCCGGCGGCCTTGGCCGGTGCACCCGCTCCTGATCGCCCCTCCCCAGGGCCGCCAGCCTCACCAGCTGTTCCCGGCGGCTGGAGCTCCGATCGGTTGGCGCCCGGCGGCCCCGAACATTAACGACACCCAGGAGCCTGGCCTGGAGGCTCAGGCCCGAGAACAGACTCCAAGTATTACTGCCCTAGTGACTTCCAAAGAGCTGTGTAGCATTTTAAAGAGAGTTTCCGGAAGTTGCCCAGAGGCGGAAACCGGAAGTTGGACGCAACCACCAAGACCCCCCACATACTGCTTGCCTTCTTTTAGTGGCAGCATTTCACTGATAGAAAAGAAAAATAAATTAAACTTTTCAGTAGCCAAAAATTCTTAGCTCTCTTCTTGGTATTCTTAAAACCTAATCATGGTGAAATAAAGAAAAGAAACTTGAACCCTCCGGAGCTGGCCAATGGTTCAGCCCGGTTGCCACGGAGACGGAGTAACACAAGCCGGGAGCCTGGGCGGAGTTCATGGCCACTTTAGCCCGGCTGCAGGCTCGCTCCGGGTTTGTAGACAACCAGTACTACTTTAGGAACAGGTAAGTCAGGAAGAGAGGGCTAGGCGGCAGGATTTGAGCCCCTTGTTTGTCTGCAGGGGTTTTCCGTGGACAGAGTCCTTAATTCCGTAAACAGCACCCAGTTCTCCTTAGCGGCTGCAAACAGGAGCAGAAGTTTAAAAGTAACGTTATCCACACAAGGGTTTCAACAGAGAGAGACTTAAAGATCCGGGTGGAAATGATTTAAGGAACAGACCAGCATTGATAAAATTGTAAAGTGATGGGCTTTTCTCAGACATCACCACTTCTCTGGTGAAATCTGTGACGTCCCTTCCCAGGAAGGTGAAGTGGCCTGACTCACTGTGGCCCCAGGCCTGTCGAGGCCGTGGAGCCACCTTTGTCACAAAGATCTCGATGGTTCTATGACTCATATCTCTGCTTAAAGTGAAAGTAAAGTCTTCTGACAAGACAATTAGTACTAGGAGAGAGCTAAGGAAGGTACTAGCAGCGCTTTTCGCCTCCCTGCACCTGGGGAGCCATTCACTGTAACAGCAGCAAATTTCCAGTTTGGGTCGCCAAGTACAGTGATTTGGCAGATCAATGGAAAATAAGTCAAGACAGGTTTTCTGAACAGATCTTACTTTAATATTTATCTCACTCCTACTTTATTATTTCACCATGTTATCTATTACAACATTAATCACAATTATATTTTTGTGTGATAATATGTATCTCACCTTTTCAACTCGTAGAAAGACAATGTCTTGTCTTGTTTACCCTTATTTTAGACTCCAGTGTCTTAGTTCCTGACACAAAATAGCTGGGCAATAATGATTTGTTGAATTGTTACATTAATGAATATTTCAATCACTTGTTTTTAGGCAAACATACTAAAAATAGCTAGAAATTATTTAGCATTCAGAAACTAGTTAGCGTTATTTTAGAGCATGTGTCAGACATTGTATTTACTTATAAATATATATAAGTGAAATAATTTCCATTCCTCGTGAAGTTCACAGCCTCATATGGAATACAGGTGTTTAAAAATTTAATTGTGACATAGTAAAATGGAACAAGAAGAGAAACACCTAACATTTCTGAAGTATGGATTATATATAAGGCATTGTTTTTAGAACCTTTTCATGTATTTCATTTATTAGAGTGTTGAAGTATTAATCTGTTTCCCCAACGTTTTCATTAATATGTACTGGCCATCTAGGTTGATGCATTTCATTTTGGTGGGTTTGTACATGCACATAATGTGCTTTAACCGTGTCCCTCCGTCACCACCCCTTCTTGTTCCCTCTTCTTCTCCTCTTCCCTTCCACTTGTTTATTAATACTCTCCCTTTTCCTTTCTTGTTATCTATTTTGGACTCCACATGTCAGGGAGAATATGAGATATTTATCTTCCTGAGGCTGAATTATTTCACTCAGCATGAACATCTCCAGACCCATGTATTTCTCTATAAAAGACAAAATTACGCTTATCTTTGTTTATACTGCATGTTCTTTATCTGTTCATCTGTTAGTGGGCAACTTGCCTGGTTCCATATCTTGGAGACTGTACTTTGTGCCATAATAAACACGGGTATACAGGAATCCCTGCGGTATGCTGACTTTACTTCCTTCAGGTGTAGGTACATCTGGTCAGAACAGTGATCATCAAGAATACACATAAAATAAAATATGCTGGTGGGGATGTACAGAAAAAGGAACCCTTCCATAATGTAAATTAGTACAACCGCTATGGAAATCAATTTGAAATTTCCTCAAAACACCTACAAAGACATACTTGTAGAGCTCTAGAACGCTATTCCAGAAAGTCCTGATGAAGTACCACACAGTAGCAAAAGATATAATTTCTCCTTACATATTTCAGGATCAACCTCTGTCCCTATTTCCTGGCTTTTGACAATGAACACATTTCCTCAAATTTGGAGACTGCTTCCAGAAATGATTAGTACTATGCAAAGGCCATGATGAAAGTAAACCAGCATTCCTAACATTTCACGTATAGTTATTATTAATAATAATATTTTTAGTGTGAAGGGAAGTCTCTAAAATCATGAAAGAATCAAAATTCCAAATTCTGCCCAGTTTAAATAATGAAGTCCATGCATGGCAGTAAATACATTTAAACCTACTTTTCCAAAGTCAAATTGACATAAAGAAAATACCAATGAATGACTAGCTAAAGCCTGATGATTTGCGTGTAACTCATTACACTGTATCAATGTGAAACATGGTTTTCTTTAATTGGGTTGATTTTATAATCTGTTATTCCCAAAATATAAATTACGCCAACAACCAACTGCAGTTCTGAATTGTGTTCTCAGACTTACTAGTGAACTGGTTGTGTGTCCTTGACTTTGAGCAACCATCTTCACCCTGGTAACCTCAACACACTTGCCCTCTTCAGCTGAGCATTAGCGTACTTGACTGTGAGGCCCTTTAATTCTATTAAATTTCTGTTTCATAATTTTGACAAGTGAACCGTAGCAAGGCTTTTTCCAAGTATATAGGGATGATATGTGCCAAATGTAGGGCAAATTCAATTTTAACACTGTGTTACTTTAGGTTTAAATAAAAACTCCTAAACACTTACTTTACTTGAACTCTTTAAATATTAGTGTTAGCACCTGTAAAAAACAAAATTGCCTGTTTATATGTTAATTAAGGTTAATGGTCATTTATTTATTAGGCACATTACTTAATTACCTAATAAATTTGTAATTATATAGGAAATCACTGAAAGACAAAATATAAAAGGTATATGATTAACATAGTGGATGTTAAATAATCAATTAATAAACACCTATTCCTGGGTTTCTTTACTGAAAACTTAAAAATGTTTGTTGGTGCATTAGTCAACATTTTCATTGGCATACTTGTAGTATATATATTTATGGAGTGCGTGTGCTGTCAGTGTGCACGTCTGTGGTTTTTACGTGCATACACATGATATCTGTATAGGCTTCACTGAGATAAAATTCTTCAGTGTTTCTTCTTAAAACATTACAAAATAAAGAGGAATGTTTTTAGAAAAAAATGTGTTTCTAAAACTAACAGCCAATATCAGATATATTTATGAAATAAAAAATAGTTCCATTTAACTCAAAAGCAAAATAAAAATGCACACTAATCCTGCCTATGCTCAGTCTTTAAAAAAGAGAGCATGTTCACTGCTTTCTCATTAAAGAGGAAAAAAAAATTGTAAGTTTCTCTGACTGTCAGTCCATCACTGCTAAGGAAACCTAAATAGCCCTGTGTACATATCAAGAAGTTAAGAATCTATGAACATAAATACCCAGAGAAACTTCACAAACCCTTTAAGGAAACATTAGTTTTGCCTAAAGGAAGGGTATTAAGCCCCCCAGCCCAAACAAGAGGCTGCTGTGGAGTTGAAACTAATGAACAAAACACATATATTAATAACATTAGGGTAACTTTTGCAGAGCCAAAAATTAGAGGAGAAAAGATATTGTAACCTACTTTAACAGCAAAATTTTAATTGAGAAATATAAAGCTGAATTAAAGATAAAATGGTCACTACTAGAATGTAAATGTTTTAGGAAAACAAATCAACAAATACCCATAAGCACGCATACATAGAAACTATGTGTGGTAAGGGTAATATGGCAGATGTGGCAGGAGGCTTTGTGTAAGTGAATGGCAATCTCTGCTGGGTTTAGAGTGGAAAAGAAATAGGTTGATGATGAATACTAGAAGAAACTTTTCCAAGCTGAAAGTTTCACTTTGAGTAGAAAAGGCTGCCTCAGTCTTAAAAAAAAATGTCTTTTAAAGACCTACTTTTTAGATATTATATGATGAAATTTCAAGAATGCAGGAAAAAATACCTCACAAGCTTCTAATCTTGCCAGAAGGAAAATATTCCTAAAGAAGAATGCTAGCCCTGGATCCCTGTCTGCCAAACACAGGAATGTAGAAGGCAGAAAAAATGATAGTCACTAATCATTCAAGCTGGCATTTAGCAACCCTAGCAAAGGTTGATGTTTTGGGGAGAGTATGAAAGAAAGACACTTGCAGACCTGCAAAGACTGAAAGTTGTATCATCCGTGTGCTTTTCTCTGAGGAAATACATTTAAGAAAGTACAATATTCTATAATCCAGTGAATTTTAAAGCAGACCAACAGTCTCAAGGGAAGAAAAATGACTGAAAGAGGAGAAACAGCCACGAGCAGTTTTACTTTCGTGTGTGCAGTTAAATTTAAATGAACATTATGTTACTGAGATTCGTGAGATACAGTACTATAGATAGAAGAAGCCAGTTGATACTTTTCAGAATTCTTCCTAGTCATCTCCCTGGGCAAGTTTGAAAGTTCACTGTCCATTTTCTGCCTTCCAGGTGAGTCCAGGCAGTAGTCTGACTAATTGTCAACCTGGTACATAATACAGATTCTTTTTTTTTTTCTACCTTCTACTATCAATTTCAGCACCACCTTTCTGCCTACATGAATAACCTCTACACCGGCCTTCAGAATTTCCCCATCTCTCTATCACTTAGTTCCAAAGGGAGTACCATGAAGTTTCAGTAGCAGTGTACCATACTGTTAGTTTAATCTTTGTTTTCTTTTCCAAGTACATGGGCTTGAACTCAAGGCATTCCCACTGAACTGCATCCGTAGCCTTATTTATTTATTTATCTATACATTTTTGAGATACAGTCTTGCTAGGTTTCTAAGTTTCCTGGGCTGGGCTTCAATTTGTAATCCTCCTGCCTCAGCCTCTCAGAGTGTTTGAGTGGCAGGCCTTTACCACCACACCTGGCTTTTTAAATGTTTATATAATCAGACTGAGAAATAAATTCCTCTGGTATTAAGAAAGATTTTAGTCTTTCATGAAGCAGTCTTTCCCAGCCCAAGATTATATGGTAATTGTTTAAATTTCCTTATAATACAGTTTCTTCTTGTAATTAAATACTGAGCAGTATCCCTAGCCCGTCGTCCTTCACTCACGTCCCCTCCCTGCTTCCCGCCTTCTCTTCCTTCCTCCCTTTCTTTGGTCCTTCCCCCTTATTTCTTCCCTTATTTAAATTTTAAAACAGGGTCTTATATACACTGCTAAATTGCCCAGGCTGGGTTCCAACTTGTGATCACTCTGCCTCAACCTCCAGTGGTGCTGGGATTAAAGATATGTGCCGGCAGACCTGTCTAAATATCACTTTTAGTACCATCAAAATGTCACTTGATACATAAATGTCACTTTTTCCTTTTCTAGAAATGCTTCATATATATACAGTTTGTATAAGAGAATATTTTATGTATGGAGTCATATATACAAAGACTTCATTAAAGCAGTATTTCTAATAGAAAAAAATGCCTGCTGGTAAATTTTATTATTTGCAAATAATGTGGCTAGATCAATTAAGAAATATGGACATGAGTGAATGTAAAAAGTTTTTTAAAATTTATACATAATGACATGGAACAATCTTTGAGTCAAATTAAGACTAAAAACACAGGTCGTAACATGGTCTTAAGTGAAATCGAACACACATGTTTAAATATCACACTGCTTCTCTGGTGTGAGAAACTGAAAAGGTAAATAAGGACCAAAATATATGATAGATATTGTACAATAGGAAAAGAAAACAATTGGGAAGGGTAATAAGGGAGAGGAGAAAGGGAACAGAAGGAAGGGATTCTAAAGAAAAAGAACAGAAGGAAAAAATGGAAACAAAGCTTTTGTAAATGAGGGAGACAAGGGGTTGAGGGGAGGGGAGTGGGAAAAAAGAAGTATCAATTCGCAGGCACAAATTCCCTATGTTGACCTCGATCTTTATGTATGTCTAAAATGTACCAATAATATTAGTTTTAGAAAATTCTGATTTAGCTGGACATGGTGGTGAACACCTGTAATCCCAGCACTCAGGAGACTGAGGCAGGACAATTGCTGAGTTCAAGACCAGCTTCATCTACATAGTGAATTCAAGGTTAGCCTGAACTGCCTAGCAAGACTGTCTCAAAAAGCAAACAAAAAGATTCTGACTTAGATTCACAAAACCATGTGTCTTAGTATGGCAAAAGTAGATCTCAATAACACATTTTATGTAAAATTGTTGAAAAGTAACTATAAAAACACAAGGGAAAATGTAGATTCTATTTAATAGAAACCAAGAAAATAGCCTTAAATTTCACTGATACAGAAGATAATGTAGAATCTGATCTCAGAGAAAAAAGAAAAGTGAGGTTAGCCAGACACCCCTAGTTTTTGGTTTAGGGTTTTTTGTTTGTTTGTTTGTTTGTTTTTAGGTTTTTTGGGGGGGGGCTAGAGAAATTTTTGAACAAATTCCAAACTCATATAAAAATGTAGCAAAATGACCCATGGCCAGGAGGGAAAAACTCAGCTTGTAGAAAAGAAACAAGCAAACTCAGAAATGTAAAGATAATACAATTATCAGATAGTAGTTTTCAAGTAGCTATTTAAAATATGGATTTACAAAAGATAAACATAATATCTATGTGGTATTTAAAATTATTAAAACAACTTCAAATTTAGAGAAAAGTTACAAATATTTTTTTCTGAATCATATGAGAATAAATTGCAACCTGATGTTATATGTTCCCATAAATGCTTTACACAGAAGGATATTCTCTATGCAGTCACAATTAGACCATCAAAACCAGGAAGTTAGCACTGACTTATTTCGGATTCCCCCAAAGCTTTACCATTTGCCCTTCAAAATGTTGTTTATAGCAAAAAGATAGTTTATCTTGTTTCTTTGATTATCTGAAATGTGGAGCATTTTCTCAGCTTTGATTTCCATCACCTTCACACTTTTTAAAAATTACAAGAATGGTTATTTTTTAGAATATCCCACAAATTAGGTTTGTCTGGTTTTTCTCTTGATTGGACTCAGGTTACATATTTTTGGCAAGAAAATCTCAGGCTGGGGTTGTAGCTCAGCAGCACAGCGCATGCCTCGCAAGCATGAGGCCCTGAGTTGAATTCCTGGTAGCAAAGAAAAAGAGAATTTCCTAAGTGATGCAAGTGATCTCATTGTATCCTACCAGGTACATCATGGCTGTGATTTGCCCTATAACTGACTATTAATTTGATCAATTTATTAAGGTGATGTCTGCGAGGCTTTCACTGAAAGTTTTTTTTTTACCTTTGTAATCAATAAATGTTTTTCAAAGCAGTACTTTGAAACTTTATACGCTTCTTATTCCTCATCCAGTCTTTAACTTTAGTTATAGCAGTAGGAACTCTAGTCTCCTATTTCACTCAGGGTGCTAAACTCGACTGTCCTCACTTTGATGCTTGCAGCAATCTCCCTTCCTCCCTCCCTTCCCTGCTCCTCCTTCCCGCTTCCCCAGTCCTCCTTTCCATTTCTCTTCCTCCTCCTCCTCTCCCTTCTCGTTTTCTCCCTGTCGCTCTCTCTCTGACAGGGTCTTGCTGTGTCGCCCAGTCTGCTCTCCAGCTCCCGGACACAGGGATCCTCCTGCCCCTCCTGGGACAGCAGCGCACCCCCCCCCCCCGTCCCTACCCTTTCTGACAAGGAGAATCCTGGCTCCCGCTATTACTAATTCATGTGCTTACTTGATTGACCCTGTATGTGTAACCAAACTCCTGTACCTCGCACTTCCCCTCTTAGCTGGGTGTCCCCCTCACCCAGCATGGTCTCTACCCTTCCATTCTGTGAACCATCCCATCCCCGCCAGCCCAGATGCCCGGAAGCCATCTGCGGCAGTCTTGGGTTCTCATTCCCTGTGCTGGATGCCCGTGCATGTGCACCCTTTCCTCAACTTTCCTTGACCGGAAGCCAAGTCTCCTCTCCAAGGAGCCCTATTCTTACCAGGCTCAGGCACTGACCTTTGACCCCAGGCCCACAGCCCCTGTGACCCTGCACCCCTTTACCTCGGTAGCATAGACCCCTCTAATCCCCGCCCATTGCTGATGGCTTTAGGATGGGGTTGTTATGAACTGAAGTGAGAAAAAGAAAGATAAATCCAAATACTTTGTAAATGCACTGATATAAATTGGTGTGAGGAAATACAGAACTGCTTTCTGACCTAGGGGTAGTGGTGTATTGCAACCCCTCTTCCACAGAGCTATGAAATAATAATAATAGTGAGGACTATGAACAAAAACCAGAAATAGGGTTCCAGCTCTAAAGTGTAGTACCCATTCTCAACATCAAGTGTGTCTGGTTAGGCACTCGGGTAACGACCAGAACAGCAGACACAGATAAGACCTTAAGACCAAATAGTGAATTTATATGTAAGACAATAATCATTTTACATATCAACATACCTGATAGTGTACGTCAGCTAGTGCTTACATTTTATTCCCACTGTCTAAAATAGTTCCATATTATCTAATAATGACTGGGTTTTTAATTATTATTTATTAATATCTAATATGCATAAATCAGACTAAGCAGTCTGTTCATATGCAAAAGCATTTTTTGCATATTACTCGAAAGATATTTAGCCCCACATTGTTTTTTCATTTTATATTTTTTATCAGTTACTTTCTTGCCACAAATGATACACAGGAATAGTGTTATACAGGGGATAGTGCTTATTTCCAATGGATGATGAAATTACTGGAAACTTCTGGCTTTTTCCTGATGTTTTATTACATTACTGGTAATACTTCCAGTCTTTCATTATTATTAATTCATTTGGTATTCATTGTGATAATACTGATCATAATAAATTTATTTCAAATTCATCTAGATGTCATATTTTATTCACTGCTGTAGGATTTTCATTATAATTTGGAACTAATTAATATACCATTAAAATAAAGTGTTACCCACATTTTTCATTTTAAACATAAAATGTCTAGCAGTTCATGACATATTGAATGAGTATTCGGTATCCCAGTGGTAACCCACGTATCTGAAATTTCACTTTCAAGCAGTTAAAAAGGAACAACAGAAAAATGTGCATAGAAATCAAATTTCAGCACAGAAGTTAAAGCTTAACAGTAAGCTAGTTAACTTTTTAACTTTGGTTTTCTTTTGTTTACAATGTATAGTTCTCATTAACATAATAGGTGCTTTGTTTATATACATTACTGTTAATACTCCAAAAAGAGATTATTTCATTTTCCACTGACTGGTGGTCACCATGAGAGATTAAAAAAAAAACTCAAAACACTGAATTTGATCATTTGTTTTTTGCATTTATAATGGCACTAAGTAAAGAATGAGTCCAACCTAAAATATTGGTAACTAATGAAGTACCTTAGCTGCCAGGTTGAAGAAGCACGAGGTGAATCCATGTGCATCATTCACATCTCCCCGACTCCTCAAGGGTTTGAGTAATTTAAAAACACTATGTAAAAAGATAGAAAATAAATCTATTTTATGGACAGAGAGAGAGAGAGAGATAGAGAGGGAAATATGGAAGAGATGGAGAAATAGAGGAAAGAAGGACAGGTTAAGCCATAACTGAAACCAAGGCAGAAGGACTTTGTCCACACATGAGGGCAGCTGCTGAACTTCTCCAGTATGACCCTGTGACAGCAGAACCACACATCCCTCTGGGTCACAAAGATTTAGAATGAAAGATGTCAAGTAAGATAAGGAAAAAGCAAAATGAGGTCAAGTCATAAGAAGCAAATTTAGTACACACAGCGTTAGTGGAAGGTGTCAAGAAGAAAGACCAGAGTTACCTATGAAACGCTGTGGAGAAGTCATGGGAACAAGATGGGGGTCCATGGATTCCAGAGCATGGGGAGAATTTCTTGCTTGTTCTTTTGAAATCCTACCCTAGTCAACAGCAGGATGTGGCAGGAAAATATGTAAAAATATCATCTATGACAAACATGAAAATGGTGGGGCCATTTCTCTGTCCCTTCTGTCTTTCCTTCCCTCCTTCCCTCCTCCCAGTTTTCCTTTCTCTTCCCACAATTACTTGCTCCGCTCCGCTAATGACCCAGAGGCCTCACTGTGTGGGGAGGACAGGAGTGAGCAAGATGAGAATCCAGCTGTCAGCATAGAGGTATGGTTAGTAGGTGGAAGGAAGCTTAGAGTACCGTGGAGATAAATCATTCTGGAAGTTACAGTTGGAAAAGTCATTTCAAGAGGAAGTGGTCATTTGTGAGGATCTACAAGGCAGAGAGTGGCGTGCGCAGGGAGTCCTGGAGTGGAATGGCTCTGTGTGAGAGCAGTGGGGAATGAAGGCCTGGGAGAATCTGTACGGAACACGTCCGGAAAGACTTGGACATCCTAAGGGCTCTGGACTCCCTCGGGAGGTTGGGGATACTTTGTGGAGATTGGTATTAAAATGTTTCAGAAAAAAAAGGCATGATTAAATTTATATTTTTAAATCATTACTGCACACCCGGTGTCAGTGATATGAAGCACTTATACATACTGATAGTAGCAAACAATTTGGCCTTTGAACCCACACAGAATAATGTCATTTGTATAAATGAAAACCCTAAAGAGTTTAGGAATATTAGGGATGCATACGTTAGGAGATCTGTGAAGGGAATGGTAAAACACGAATTTCAGACAGGTAAGACTGAGCCGGTAAGCGGGAGAGAGAGATGCAGCAGGCACACACAAAAAGCTTCAGAATTATTGGCAGCATCAGATTTATTAAACTGAGTGGGGATGCACAATTGATTTTTTAAAAATTGTTTTATAGCATGTATCTTTATACATCTAAATGTTCTTTCTGTATTTATAAAATATTGTATGCAACATTTTCAAAAAGACTGTTGCAGGGACAGAGTGCCTGAGACCCACAGGTAAAACGGAAAGGTGTATCTGGGCTTACGATTTCAGCCCGTGGTCAGCAGGCTCCAAATTGCACGGTGCATGAACCTGAACAGAGGACAGATGCTCACTTCGTGTCAGCTGGGAAGCGGGCAAGCAAAGAGCAAAGGGAGAGGAACCAGTTACACAACATTCCAGTCCTGTCCCTGTGACCTGCCCTAGCCAGGCACTCCCAACAGCAGCATGCCTCCCCTCAGGCAGTGATCTAAGCTACCTGATTAGTATGGTCCCCTGTGATCCACTGTCCTTCCAAAAGCCCCGCCCCTGGACCCTGGAGATTGGGGGACACTTGATCTAAGTGGTAATGAGCAATGTCACTCTACTAATTGGGAAAGGCAAGGGGGTAGGGGAAAGGGAAACAGAGCAATTACAGCACGGTATATAACATTAAGATGGAGGCATGGCATGACTAAGCCTTTTCTTTATATGATTCAGCAAAACCTACACGCTGGGTTTCCAATCCCTTTCTGAGCCCAACGGCACTGCCCCATAAATGGACCTCCTGAGAATGCTAGCTGGAGCAGGCATTCTATGTTAGATTTGTTTTACACAGAGGCCATTTATTTAACTGATGAATGCCTTAACTATGAAGCCAGTTCAATTTTGCATGATACATGCATAGTGGCATTTAAACAGTAAATTCAAATAATTATGTTTTAAAATGATGATATAATAACACATTTGTTTTTTATTTCCTAATAAAACTCACTGTTAAATTAATTAGTTGCAAAGTAGGCGATTATAAAAATGGAAAAAGTAAAGCTGTTGAAAGCACATCACTTCTCGGAGAAAGGTTAATTCCTAAAGCACAGCTCATTATTTTTGAAATTTTAAAATTTATTTTATTTGATTTTATTTAAAGGACGTTGGAATTATAATTATCATTTTTGGAAGAAAGTACAAATTAAGTTTTACAGGGTGATTTGCTTTAGAATTATATTGCTTAAAGTTACTCATAAAATGCTTTTTAAACTTTTTTGTTTTCTAGTGTTGTGGATGCATTTAGAAAGAAAGAGAATCACGCAGCAGTTAAGATCCAGAGCTGGTTCAGGGGCTGTCAAGTCCGGGCATATATCAGGTACAGTGATTTATCATGAAAACGCTTTTCTCAGAAAATGTATTCACGCAGTGATTATTTCAAATAATCTTTTGTCTTACTCATGAAGAAGGTATTAGAGGATATCATGTCCTTTAAAGGAAATACACAGCAAATCCATTTTTTTCTTATCAAATATTTACCATAGCTCTACTTTTCATAATTCTTGGGAGTAAGGATGAAATTATTTGATGAGATTCTTTTCCCCAAGTTCTATGGGAGTTGCTAAGTGACCGGGCCTTTATTTATAGCAAACGCAGTGACAGGCAGGACAGGCAGAGGTGCTATTCCCATCCTCTAACGCGGAGGGAGAGCAACGTAAGTAATGTCCTTCAGATTATGCCAAAGGACTCAGAGCTTGTCCTTTCTCGATTCATCCCTTTTTTCTTCAGTCCAAACACTCTCTCAGTCTCCTTTTAACTCTTAAAAGAAGCAAGTCCCAGGTAAAGTAGAGCGAAGGACAGGCCTAGTGGATAATGGTTTAGAAAACAAGCTGGGGGTACATTTTACGGTACTTCCTTACCCTCTCCTGAGGAAGCCAGCCATGAGAATTTCAAGTCTGGAGAGGAGGCTTCCTTTTGGGCACTGTAAAAGGTAGGAACAGGGCAGGAAAAGTGTTGTTAATTTAGCAGCCTAACAGGATGTTGGTTTCGGCACATGAAGAACTAGGAAGTAACAACAAAGAAAGGAATTATTTCCTGACCGCAAGAGTTATTTCTAAGTACTTACTATGATTTGCATCAGTCATAGTATCAAAGTTAGGACAATAACACAGGTCATAGTGACATTCAAACGTATTTTTAAAGCGGGCATGGGTGGTGCACATGTGTAATCCCAGCACTCAGGAGGCTGAAGCAGGAGGATCATGAGGAGTTCAAGGCCAGACTGCGCTTTATTGTGAGTTCATGGCCAGCCTGAACTGCATGGTGATAGCTTGTCTCAGGAAAACAAAATAAAACAAAAGTATTTTAAGAATAAGTGAAGGAGAATAATTGAAATTATCATTGCATTGTAAGCCCAAAAGAAATAATGAGTGGTTATTTATGCCTTTTTTATGACTTCTAGAAAACATTCATCTATGCCAGAATGATGACTTCTGGCTCTTTAAAAGTATGTATAAACTTAGCTTTGATTTTGGTCTCTTGAACTGTACATTATATATTTTTTTAATTTTAAAGAGGATTAAAAAACTAACAACACAGACAACAAAACAAAGCAAAAACAATTAAAATGATACAGGGTTTCAAAAGAGAATGATAGGAATTAACAGTGAGTGTTATATTTATATGTTGTCGTCTTCAATGAAGTTGCTCAGATTACCAGATGTAAGAATGTAAGATTGATCAAATCATAAAAGAGAACGAAAAGTAATAAAAAACATTAGAAATGGTAGAGCTTCACTAAACAAGAGGTAGGAACTCACTAATGGTTATTATATTACATATTGTTGTCTTCAAATTAGTTCAAATTATCAGCTATAAGCATGAAAAATTGGTCAAAAAATTTTTAAGTATTAACTGTTCCTTTCAATAAACAAACCATTAGATATCAGCAGTACAATTTGCTATCCTCTATATGCATATACAGTGGACATCCTTGTCTTCTTCCTGATTTTAAAGTGAAAGTTTTTAGTTTTTGTCCATTTAGCATGATGCTGGCTGTTGGTTCATCACAGATGGCTTTTATCAGATTGAGGTGAAAGCCATCTATTCCCATTTTCTCTAGGATATTTATCATGAATGAGCATTGGACTTTATCAAAAGCTTTTTCTGCATCTATTAAGATGAGCATATAATTTTTGCCTTTGGCTGTACTGATATGGTATATTACCTTAATTGATTTGCCTATATTGCTATCCCTGTATTCCAGGGATGAATCCCACTTGGTCAAGATGTATAATTGTCTTGGTTACTTTTCTCTCGTTGCTGAGACAAAATACCCAACACCCAAAATGAAGGAAGGAAAGGTTTATTTAGCTTACAGTTTGTGGAGGTTTCAGTCCATACTTGGCTGTCTCAGAGGCAGAGTGGCACAAGGCAGAGGGCAACAGTTCACGGCAGCAGAGCACAGCAAAAAACAACCAGCAAAAGGGAGGAATGGCTGCAAGCAGCCTCTTTCCTTCCCTTACATTTTAAACAGCCTACCCCCACCCAGGGGGAGTGTAGTTCTCACACAGCCTCTATGCCCGCCTCTTCCACAGGCTCAGGATGTAAAAGTAAGCACCCTGGCTTCCTGCTGAATCACTCAGTTAAACCTCCAGATTCCCCAAGTTGACACAATGTATCAACCATAACAATAATCCTCGTGATGATTGTTGCATTCTGTTTGCTAGTATTTTACAGAGAATTTTTGCATCTATATTCATTAAGGAGATTGACCTGTAGTTTTCTTCTTTGAGTGTTTCTCTGGTTTTGGTATCAGGGTAATACTTGCTTCCAAGGATGAGTTAGGGAGAATTCCTTCCCTTTCAGTTTCAATAAAGAGTTTGAGAAGAATTGGCATTACATTTTCAATTTTTTTGGTTGATATTCAGTTATTCAGGATGTTTATAACTTCTTCATTCAGCTTTAGTAATTCATACGTATCTAGGAATCTGTACATTTCCTCTGTGTTTTCCATCCTATGAGAGTAAAGTTTTTCAATATAGGTACTGAGGATCTTCTGAATATGTACAGGATCTATATTAATTTCATCTTTCTTATTCCTTATTACATGAATTGGAGTTTCTTCTTTCTTATTTTTTGATAAGGTTGGCTAGGGGTTTATCAATTCTATTTATTCTTTCAAAGAACCAACTGTTAGATTCATTAATTCTGTGTATTGTTTTCTTAGTCTCCATTGTGTTAATTTCAGCTCTGATCTTCACCATTTCCTGCCCTCTTTGGCCTTTGGACTTGACTTGCTTTTCTTTTTGTGGAAGCTTGAGGTGCAGCCTGAGATTGATTGTGCTCATTCTGTTCTCCTGATGTGTGAATTCACTGCTATAAATACTCCTCTGAGGACCACTTTCACTGCATCCCACAGGTTCCTGTAAGTTGTATCTGCATTTTGTTTTGATTGTAAATATTGTTTAATTTCTTCATCAATTTCATCTGGAACCCATTGGTTATTCAGGATGGTGATATTTGATTTCCATATGTTTATGGAGTTTTTGCAATTTCTTTTGTCATTAATTTCCAATTTCATTGCATTATGGACCGATAGTATGCATTGGATAATTTCAATTTCTTTGCATGTACTTAAGCATGTTCTATGGGCTAATATATGGTCTATTTTAGAGAACATCCTGTGTGCACCTGCAAAGCACGTGTATTCTGATGTTGTTGGGTGGAACACTCTGTAAAGGTGTACTAAATCCATTTGTTCACAAGTTTGGTTTAGTTCAGTTATTTCTTTCCTGATTTTTTGTCCAGTTGATCTTCCTCGTTGTGACAATGGGTGTTAAAGTTCCGTTATGATTGTGTTACTGCGTATTCGATTTTGCATGTCTGTTAAAATGTATCTCATATAGTTATGTGCTCTAGTATTTCACACGTTGATATTTATGATTGTTATCTCTTACTGTTGTAATTTTCCCCTAATAAGTAGGTAATGACTGTCATTCTCTTTTGATCATTCTTGGTTTGAAGTTTACATTGTTTGCAAACAGAATAGCTACCTCTGCTTTTTTCTGGATTCCTGTCTCATGGAGACTTGTTTTCTGTCCTTTGACTTTCAGTCTATTAATTTCCTTTTGAGTTAAATGAGTTTCTTGTATACAGCATATTGTTGGATTTTATTTCTTGATCTGCTCTGCCAGTCTGCTTCTTTTGTTTGTTGAATTAAGACCATTTGTGTTGATGGTTATGACTGATACGTATTGACTTATCTTTGTCATGTTATTTTCCTGCTGTTGTTTCCATGATTTTTCCCTGTATTTAATTGCTTGTTCTGCTTGGTGTTTCCTTTCTGTTGTTCTTCAAGTTGTGGTCTCTTTTTATCTCTTTCTAGAATATCTTTTAGTACTCTTTATAGGGTTAGTTTGGTACTCATGAATTTCTTCAATTGTTCTTTATCATGGAAGTATTTTTGTTTCCCCTTAATTTTGAAGGATAATTTTTCAGGGTACATCAGTCTGGGTTTGGAATTTGTTTTCTTTCAGGACCCGAAATACTACACTCCAAGCTCTTCTTGACTTGATGGTTTGTGTTGAGAAATCTGCCATCATTCTGATGGGCTTTTCTTTATAGATTATCTGTTTCTTTTCTCTACATCTTTTAATATTCTGTTCTTTTGCTGATTTTCTTGGATCTTGATTATTATATGTCTGGATATAGATTTATTTTAGTTATGACTAATTGAAGTTCTATATGCCTCCAAGCTTGGGAAATTTTTTGTTACTGTTTGTGCAAATAGTCTTTTTATGTCATTTGTGTTGACTCCTGCTGTTTTGTTGACACCTATTAATCTTAGATTTTTTTTCTTTGAAACATCTTACAGATGTTGCATTATTTTGTGGTTCCTCATTATTTTTAAGAGATCCTTCCTTTCATCATCATTAGCTGCAATGCTATCTTCAAGACCTAAAAGTCTATCTTCAGCTTCATTCAAGTGGTTTTGCCAGCTTTCAATGGAAATTTTAATTTCCTCGATATCTATTTGAATCTGTTTCATGCATTCTAATTCTTTCCTATATTGTTCATCCAAGGTTTCCATCATTGTTGTGTGCTCCTCTAATTTTTTAATCTGTCTTCTTCAGATGCGCTGAGCAATTCTTTCATTGTTGTTGTCATTTCTTCTTTTACCTGAGAGATTATTTCCGATCTGATGCCTTCTATGGCCTGTGGACTTGCTTCTTTACTTCAGTTGCTGTCATTTGAGATATGGCGTATGACTTCCAAGCTCTTCTGTGTTAATGTCTTCTGGACTTGTTCTACGTGGAGTGGAGGTCTGAGATCGCGTTTTGCTCCTTTGTTTTGTCATTTTCAAAGATTCAGAGGTTTCTGGGGCTCAGCCTCAGTCCTGCAGTTGTGTGGGAGTGGCAGGGCAAGGACCCAAAGGTCCTCTATGCTCAGTGTGGCTCCTGAGAGGGTGTTTGGTGCAGGGTGCAGACCCAAGCTGTCCAGGGTTTATCTTGGCTCCCACTCCAGTGGGGGATAAGGTGGAGACAGTTTACCAGTATTCCCAAAGCTCTCTGGGGATCAGGGTGTGGGTGAATGAGGTGTGGTCACTGAGGTGCCTGAAAACTGTCAGGTGCTCAGCCTGGCCCTCACCCCAGTGCGTGAGAGGTGGGGTCACTCACTGTGATTCCCAAAGCTGTATGGTGCTCAACCCAGCTCCCACAATGTTCAGGGGGAGATGTGGTGACTGAGGTTCCCCAAGCTGTCCAGTTCCAAGCCCAGCTCCCACACTGATGGGGAAGGTATGGGGACCACTCAGTGAGGTTCATAAAGCTATCTGGAGATCAGCTTGTCCCCCACAAGGGTGTAGGCAGGTGGGGCATGGTCACTGAGGCTCCAGAAGCTGTTCGGGACCCATCCCTGGTCCCACACTGGTGGGGAAGGGGAGAGAATATACTCATGGAGGCTGGTGAAGCTTCCTAGGGTTCAGCTTGGCTCCTTGAGGGTGTAGGAGGTCAGGGCATGGTTCCTGAGATGCCAAAGCTGTCTGGGCTCAGCCTGGCCTCCACACCAGCGGGGGGAGTGGTGAAGGTGGATAACTGAGGCTCCTGAAGCTGTCTGGGGCTCAGCTCGGCTCTCTTGGGGTCTAAGAGATTATATTCTAAACAAAGAGTTCAGGAACATTCCTGAGGTAGTCATGATGACTCAAGTCTCTAATCTGAGCTACTCTGGAGGCTGAGAAAAGAGGTTCACAAGTTCAAGGCCAGTCAGGACATGTAGTGAGACCTTGTCTCAAAATAATAACAATGGTAATAATAATGATGCTAATAATACTAATACTAACAAATGAGACAAAAAGAGGTAGGAATACAGCTTAGTGTTAAAGCACTTGCCTAGCAGGTTGCACTGGAGTTCAATTTCCAGTACAGTTGCAATAAAAATAATGCAAAAAAGAGAAATTCCAGTATCAGTGAATACATACTAATGCACATTTTTTTTGTCCTAGGCATTTGCATAGAGTGGCAATAATTATTCAAAAATGGTGGCGAGGTTACTTATGCAGAAAATACTACCAACTCATCGTGGAAGTAAGTACAAGATTTATATGCACTTGTCAACCATTTGAGTCATATAACATGTTCTGTATTAATTTCAGTTGTGTTCACATGCAACATGGGAATTGCTGGTGTTAAATGTTTGTATAAGAACAGCATTTGGCTTAATTTTTGATAAGAAGCCACTTCTGAGAAGCTTCCCTGGTTTTTCCATTGGCAATTGACTGAATTGTTGCTCACAAACTATCCTAGGTATTTTAATTTTGTTTAAAGTACTTTTTCACAGCATACACAATTATACTGCTTGTGCGTTGATGATTGTCTGAACTTGCTAGGTGCTCAGATCTTTGAAGAGAGAGACGGTAACTATTTTTAGATCACCACATTTTAGTGTAATGCTGAGCTCAGTGTACAGTCAGTGACCATGCTCACAAGAATGCTGAAGTGCTAGAAGCAAACAATGCATTTTTTTCATAATCTCTTCAGGACTTTCCACAAAATTTTGCATTACAGATGAAATAAGACTTAAATAAATGAAAGAATGATGGTTCCAAATGATTTTTAAATAGTTATATGTATTTACATCATGAGAGTATTTGCTATGAATGTCATTGGAAAGCAAAAAGATTACATGGTGTCATTGTAGTAGTTATTATTAAGTAGGTATGTGCTATTTTCATTCTTCATAGATAATTTAACATGTATATATCATGATGCTCCCTAAGAGGTCTTGTAATGGTGGGTTAGAAACCCATGGCTCACACACTTGTTCATTAACACATTGTACCATATTTTGTCTACATAGAAACCTTACAATTATAAAAGTTTTCAAATTGTGTGGTTATTGTTTGATAATTGCCAACATCCTCTGGTTAAGCTCAACCAGGACATACTGCGTCGCATTTCATGTTGAATTTTCCTGGCATGGTGCCTGGAACAGAGTACATAATGAACTCTTACTCCATGTTGAGTTAGCACTCAGTGACATGAAGAGAAGAATGAACACCAGCGCCATTGCTGCTGTGCTGTTGACACTCCCTTCTCCAGCAGAAGCTGAAAACTGAAGCTTATCAGTCATCGGTCTGAGTAGATCGTGTCTTACCTTTTTTTCCTCTTTATTTTGGGTGTATGTTATTTAGAAACAACTTTGAACTCAGAAGTCAAGTGCTTCTATTTCCATTTCTGCGTGACATTTTGGAAAGGAAAAACTGAGAGGAAAAGGAAACTGTTAGTTATGAGGACAAGGCTGCCCAGGGTTGCACATGCCTGGCTGGTGATAGTGGTTTTTACCTTCTTGGGCTGAATGTGTAGGAGCCTGGAAATTATTTTCATCTGTTGTACATGCAAACAGCCCTTCCTGTTTATCTAAAGATACATACAAGTAAAGAGTGCCTGGACAAAAATGGATATTCCATACCTATCTGAACTTAAATATTCTCCTAAATGGCTAATTTTATTTAATTTTATTTTATATGTGGGCCCATTGTGTCCTCCAAAATGGAGAACTGCAATCAAATGCCAGTGCTTTTATTACATCAGCTTTCTGCTGTGGTGCTTTTTAATACTGTTTTTCCAGACTCAAGGTTCTGTTCTCCTTTCCCTTTCTTTTATCTTTCCACTTTTGATCTGTGGCTCTCTTTTTTTATTTTATTCATTATAGTTCTAGTGACATTTCAGGCCATTGAAAAGTAATTTTTGAATGATGAAATAATTTAAGGGTTATAGAAAAGTTGCAAAATTTTTATAGAGAACTGCCACATACTCATCAGTTGGCTCTGTAACCCACATCAAATTTTCTTGTTTTCTTTCCTTTCTCTCTTAATACATATATTTTCTCTACATATATATTGATCTTTTTAATTGTTTGAGACAAAGTTTCAAAAGTTATGCACCTTTATCCCTGAATATGACTATATATATTTTTATTTACCAATATCACAAACTCAGGAAACTATTTGTAAAAAGAATTTATTCTCTATATATTCATTTTATTTATATTTTATTAATTGCCCAAATCATATTTTTTGTAGCAAAAACTCTCTTTCATGCTATAAGTGAAAATTCATGGCCAGCATCGTAGCACACAATTGTGATCTTCACAGTTGACTTTCAGGCCAGCCTGGGCTGCATACTGAGTTCATAGCCAGCCTGAACTTCACAGTGTGACCCTGTCTCATAAAATCTAAGTAAAGAAATAAAACTTTCACATAGCACTTAGTTGTTAGGTCTCTTTAGTCACTATAGATCAAGAACACGTAATTCCATAGTCTGTCTTTGCCTTTTCTGACCTTTATATTTTGAATGCAGAAAGGCTACTTATTTTTCAGATTGCTTCTTAATTTTGTCCTATTGGTTTTTCAGTGGTACATTATGAGTTTTCACTTTTAGCAGAAATATATCTCAGTGCATCATTTTGGGAAGCACGAATCTCATTTTGCCCAATGATGGTTAATGTTGACTTTGGTTATTAAAAGTAGGATCTCTGGGGTTTCCACAGCTTAAACTTGCTAGTTTTCTCTTATGAAGCAAAAGCTATTTAAAAACAATGTATATATGTTCTTTTGCATCAAATTTTGGTATACTAGGTTTAGCAAGCAATGGTGATTCTTTTTATTTTCACCCAGTCTTTCAATTTAGTTCAGGCTGGCCTTGAACTCACTGTGTAACCTAGGCTGGCTTTGATCTCACAGTAATCCTCTTGTCTCAGCGTCCTGAGTGCTGGGATTACATTCCATAGCTGCCAAGCAATAATGATGCTTACCTGAATCTATGATTGTTGTATTTTTCAAAGAGTGATTTTTCTAGCCCCACAATTTCTTCTGTGTTTACTTCCTAGCATTCTATTGTAAGAGCCTTTACTTCAGTCCCGATTTATTCATTTATTTATATCAATATGAACTGATAATTTCCTATTTGTTTATGCATTTATTAAATTTTTATTAGTACATACTTGCCATACATAGTGATCACATTCATTATAGGAATTTGTACCTGACATAATCTAAATTAATTCTTTTTTTCCCATTCCTCTTCCCTGCTTTCAACCTTTGTTTTTATTTAATATATTGTATTGAGTTAGTGTCATTAATTAATTTGGTACTGAGAGATTCCCACATTTTGCTTATAGGAGCTATTAAAAACATCTTTTATAGCATCAGATTACCTAAACAGGATGATCAAGGGAAATAAGGAATGTTGTATGGAGGTAGAAGCATTTAACACCATTATTTGTTAGTAATAAAAAATATATATCAGTGTTTTGTGCAAAGCCTATACACTATACATATGCATGAGCATTATGTATAGTGCTGTGAGCATTACTGACTTAACTTACATGGTTATATTTTCTACTCAAGCCACCAATGAAATGGATATGGAGTGACTGAGACTTCTTTTAAGTCAAACATACAAAAATATATACATTTCAACGGCTGTTGTTGTAATAGTTGTTTGGGTTTAGATTGTAAACATCCTCCATTTGGACATACGGCCTGGTGGGAAGGGGTTAGTCACTAGGGGCATGACCCGGAAGGATAAGTTCTCTGCCCAAGCTCCTTCCTTCTCTGCCTGTTCCCTGGTCATTATGTGAATAGCCATCCTCCACAGTGCCATTCTGCTGTGCTATTTCGGCCTTGGAGCCAGTTTGCCATGGCCTAAACTCACTCTGTGAGTCTAAACAAATCTCTTGTCCTTTAAATTGTAGATGTTGGGTATTTTTTCCCAGTGATGAGACAGCTAATACAGGAAATTGGGAACAAGAATGGGTAGTTGCTATGAGTGTACTTGGCCATGTGGTTTAGTGTCTTTTGGAACTGATCTGAGGGAGTTATTTGGAAAGATCTGGAGATCTAGAGCAGCAAAACTGTAGAATACTGAGAGCAGTGCTTGATGTATGATGCTGGTCAGGGCTCAACTAGAACGCTGATTGGAATGCAGACCATAAAGGTAAGGCTCAGGAGGTTTCCGATGGGAACAAGGATTTCATTGGCAGTTGAACTAGGTGCCATATGTGTTGCGCTCTAGCAAAAATTTATCTTCATTTTGCCTATGTACAGAGACTTTTTATTAGACTGAGATTAAGGGCAACAGATTAAGTAATATGATGGCAGAAATTTCAAGGCAGCTCAACATTCAGGCTGTGTATGGGTACTGCTGGCTGCTTTCAGCCAGTTTTATAGCAAGAATCATGAGCAAAAGCAGAACTAAATGATGTGAAGCTTGCCCAGGGAGGGAGAAGACTTATAAATTTGGGGCCAAAGAGAGTGTAGTGGTTGAAAAGATAGGCAATAAAAAGAAACCAAGTACTTTTCATGGGGATAGTAGAAAAAAAAAGCTAGATAGTATCTCAGGAATTAGCCACACCCTACCCTTCTAGTCTCAAAGATATAAAAAGATAAAGGGAAATTGCTTTGAAAGACTTCGTTTTCATAAGACAACCCCAGGGTGCTGTGCTCCAATGTGGGGAATTGGTTCCCTAGGATTATTACACTGCTCTCAGCCAACCGGACACTCAGAGGCCACTATAGCCATGGTTCAAGGGGGCCCGGCTGTTGTTCAAACTGGTGGCAGTCCTTAGCATTAGCCACAGAGAGCTGGTTTTTCAGGCATGCAGAATACAAGAGTAATGGTGACTATGGAGGCTTCCACTCAGATTTCAGTACAAAGCCTGTAAATTCAGGCAAAAGTATGCGACAGGGTCTTGGTGTACGCAAACAGCCCTTGAAGCAGGAATGCATGAAGTTGCAAGAGGTACATCTGGAGTGCAAGGAAGTAGGAGGTGCCAGGAATATGGAGCTCTGTTGAAGAAAACTGCAGACAGTGAATGGAACCCACCCGGGAATGAGAACATGTGGGCTGCAGCCAGCAAACTCACAGGATGAGGGCTACCCGAGGCCCCTAGTACTCACGTCTCACCACAACCTACCCCGGTGTTGGGCATGGAGCTCAGGATTTAATCTTTGATCTGCTAGGTTTCAGTCTTTCTCCGATCTAGTTCTCCCCCCACCCCTTATTCCTCCTTTTAGGTGTTAGAATACTTAAGCTGTGCTGTTGTGCATTGGAAATATTTAACTTTCTTTTTTATATAGTCTTATACTTAAGAATTTGCTTTGAGTCTCAGAGGAGACTTTGAACTTGAACTTTTCAGCAATGTTGATATTACTCAGAATTTAGCAAGTCTTAGAAATGGACTAAATGCATTTTTGCATAATTGATGGGCATGAGCAATTATATCTAAAATGTCCCCCCAGAGTTTCACATTCAGAGACAGAGTCTATGCAGAAGGGGTGGGTCTCTGTGGGTGTGATCTGGAAGGGTATATTCTTGTCATGGGCTCTGCCCTTCCCTCTTTGCTTCCTGACTGCCTTAATGTGGGCTGCTTTCCTTCATCATGCCATTCTGCCATGCTGCTTCTGCCTTGGAGGCAGCAACTATGAACGGAACTCCCTGAAACTGTGAGCCAAAATAAACTTCTCCTGTAAGTCACAAGTGTTGGGAAAGATGACCAAGATGGTAGCTAACTTGGAGTCTGTATTTATTCTAATGACACTAGAGTTGCTAGAAAAACACATTATCAGTTTAAGTAATGAGCCATGCAAGAAAATTTGTTTTCTTATATTAGTGTTTCAACTGGGTTTGATCAAGAGTATCACTCAGGATGATCAGCAGATAATCTTCTAAATTTTGATTTCATTATCTTTTGATTTTTTTTGTTAAAGTCAAAATGTGGAGATTTTCCTCCATTAGTTTTTTTTCAGATTTTTATGTCTGTTTGGCTTTCAATTTCTTGATAATTGGACTGTTTTATTTAACACCATTACATAAACAGTGCCTAGCATGTGAAATGAAATGTATTTAAAATGGGATGTCAATAAACAGTTATTAAATGAGATTAAGGTAGTTCTTATTTACCGCATGCCTAAGTACAAGTGGAATTTTGCACTAAGCACTTTATGTTTTTAATGCATTTATCAACTGTATAGTCTTACTGCAAACCTATGGATATTATCACTATTTTATAGGTAAAGAGTCTTAAGCTCAGGTTACTTCTCTTGGGACATACAGTGATAAGTGAAGATAAATTCAAAATCAGTTTGGTTTGATTCAAGAACCTTTACATGAGCAGGTAGGACACTCAATCTCAATCATTATTCAAGATTTTCCTCCTCTGAGATATACAGAGGTCTTGTAGGACTTAAGTAATGCAAACATATAAGAGATTTCTGCCTTCCTGAAGCCTTCACTCAAAATACCCCTACTGTCTACAGACATATCTTTGATCCTGCCAAGTGCATTCCTCCAGGACTCTGTGGCTTGTGGACCACATAAAATGAATGGAATTTTATCAGTGCTGGTGTTCTTCATGCTTCAAGTCCAGTTCAGTCTCCACCACTGCCACCAAAGTTGCCCCCAGGGTATTACCCACCTTCTAGGAGCTAACTGCTGCATTTCTTTATTCCCAGAGGTTAGCCCCAATTCCTTCCCAGCAATATGAAATCTTTGCTTCTCTTTCCACTACGCTCTTCCTTTCACCTACTCCTAGCTCCTCTTCTGTGAATACTCTCAAAACTCAAGTTTTCAGAAAACAGAGATAGGGATGGAAGGCCGCACATAACCCTCCTGAAGCACACATGGACCGAGGGACCCACTATGTTCATGCCCTAGGGCGTGGACACTGCTTGAGGATATGGTTAGAATCCCCACTCACTATCCCACTGCACACATGAACACACACCGTCACATTTATTATCCTATAGTAATTATGCTTAAGCTATTATTTTCCAAATTTATGTTGTATAATTCTTTTGTCTAACAGCTACATACAATAATAATACTGAATAGTGTATGATTACACTATAAAATGAGTGGCATAAGGTAAGTAGGTTTAAAATTTAATAGCAAAATACTCTTTTAACCAAAATTTTAGCAGAATTTTTAGCCATATATGTATAGCACATAATAAACTTATTTGGGAAGCTAGAGAAATACAACTACTTAGATCCTTTTTCTGTAACCTCTGTTGTTACCTTGGCCATCAGAGCATGGGTTGAAAACCACTCATCTAACTTGCTTTCTTCTGGAAAGATCTTGGAAAGAAATACACACACACACACACACACACACACACACACACACACAACTCAAATATTAATTGCCTGCAGGAAGGCAACCAAGTACCCATGGAGTAGGAGTGCAAAGCAGACTTTTCACTCTATGCTCTTCTGCAGCTTTTGAATTTTAAGCAAAGTGAATACATTATTTATTACATAAATTAATTTTAAAAAAAGACTTTTCCTGCCAAACACACACACAGCACAGGTCAGGATAACATATTTGAGATGGAGAGTTGGTGTGTGCTCCAGAGGTCAAGGAAATGACACTGGAATGGAGCTTCAGGAGGAATAGAATGTGTGAAGTTTTGAGCCTGGGAGGAGCATGGCATATTGAGAAATAACGAGGGTATGGATCTAGTTGGCACAGGGAGATCAGCGAATGGCAGAAGGTTGTTAAATAGTTGCGTGCAACCTTCATAAAATAATTTCCTTCATTTTCAAAGGAATACTTCCTGGATGTTTAGTTTCTTGTCTGAAATTCAACGCATATGTTCCTAGTAATGTTTTGTGAAGTAGAACATGCAAGTAGCGTCCTCCTTCCTTTTGTAGATGAAGAATTGGAGGCTCGGGGACTAAGATATGCCCAAGGCCTCAAGGTCCCAATGCATGTAAGTCCGCACACACGCACCAGTCACATACGAGATGTCTTCTCTTGACGTCCTTCAGGTGCTTCAGGTCTGCTTCTGCAGGAAGCAGAATTTCGCTCAAAATTATTCATCCCGCACCTCTTCCTCTTAGAAGGGTGATTCATCCCCATCCCTTTGATTTTTATTTTGGTCATGTTTTGTAAGCTGATGAGAGATTTGCCACAGCATTTTGGAGCCTTAAGGGGCTTTCACCCTCTTTTCCTCTGTCACACCTTGATTACGGGCTGTCCCTGCAGCCTCGACACCTAGATGAGGAGCCATAGAGTATGACAACTATCAGGAACCATAGCTCACCCGTCACAACGGTGAGAAATTACCTTTTTGTTTCGTACCCTACTGAGATAGCTGCATTTTTGTCCCAGCTAAACCTGATGGATTAATACTTTCAATGGTAACAAAGGCAAGGATGTTTATAAGAAATGTTCTGAAAAAGGTACTTGGTGATACACAAAGATGTTTTGAGATTTTTGAGTTTGTGGTGATGTTAGAACACTGATAATCTTATAATGCATTGGTGCTGTCTCAGCAGAGTGTCTGGTACATCCTAATTAGCACTCAGCAAATGTTTACCAAGCTGAACTGTTGGATAGGAATGTAGGTTATTGGTCAGAGCCAAAGGTAAGGGTTTTACAGTCACCACTATGATAAGATTTTCTACCTAAAGAAAAAAGTACCTAAACAGTACAGGTGAGGGCCAATAACTGAGGCTTGTGAAACGTGTTAGGTAGGATTTAGGAAGAGGAAAGGATTTAAAATAGAAAATAAACAATTAAGAAAACAGAATGACACAGTATCACAGGGACTAGAGGAGAAAACTTCCAAGAAACTTGGCCATGTTGACAGTATTAAACGTGGCAGTGACTGAACAGAAAGAGGACCGAGAAAAGAAGTCCAGAGATCTTCTTCATAAGCACTCAGTATATTTAGAGATAGCCTTCCTCAAACTGCTGCTAGCCCAGAATGTTTCTATTCAGCTTTTTAAATAATTTTCACAGAGGCACCAAATGGCATATCCAATCGAAAGTGTTACGCTTTTTGAGCAAGCGTGACTGCATTCACCTGGAGGACAGCGCTATCCGCGTCTTCTGTTGTGATTAGATACTTCCTTCCCTTCTGCTGGCTACTACTTCTCCCTTCAACTTCCACTTCAGGCCTTTCTGCTGACTTTCATGCTGCTCTGTGAAGAAACAGAAACTGAATTTGCCCATTTTAGGGGTCCAGGACCACTGATCCACAATCGTGAACAGCCTTTTGGTTGTGGAAGAGGGACTCTGATTCCAATCTCCTTTATGACCAGCCTTTGTGGTTACGTGACGCATGTGCTCAGTGCGCAGGCATCCACTTGTGCGGAGCCCTGGTGTGACGTGACAGAGACCCGCCCATTCCACCGGACATGCGGCTTGCTCTACTGCTTTGGGACCCTTCTCATTCTCACGTGCAGAGTACTCTGCATAGCTTCTCTGTAACACTCATTGCTTTATTTCATCATGGTAAAATAAAAATGGTCTTTTTTTTGAGATGTAGTTTTACTGTACTGTATGGGGTGGCCTTAAACTCCTAGACTTAAGTGGTCCTCCTGCTTCAGCCTGCTGCATCACTGTGCCCAGGTGAAACCGTGGTCTTCGTGGACAGCAGTCCCAGGGACATGTTGGAACATCCTTTCACCGCTGCCTGTTGGAGCACTGGCACTTTGAATGTGCCCCGACAGAGGCTGTCAGTATTGCCTGCAGAGTACAGTTTGAGTGTATTTTGTTTTGCTGTTAATTTTATTTTTCTCTTTTATATTTAATTAGTATATAGTTTCCCTTATGTTTTACATCTAATCAAACATTTTTTACTATCAGAGTATGAAAACAGGAAAGTATAAAAAATATCACAATATACAACTAATTTCATAGCCTTTATCATTAAACAAATGTGTATTAATTGTAGTGCTGGACAATTCAACAGCAGGCCTTTAAATTTAGATTTGCTGAATGTTTCACAACCACATTCACAGGCAATTTAATTTTTTTCTCAAAATATATTAATATTCTATGATAAAATAATTGATAAAAATAATTATGATTCAAAATACTGTATATTCAAAATATAAAAATAACTTACTGAAATGCTCCAAATAAAGATTTATCATAATCATATATGGTTAGCCATTTTAATATTTTTTTACAAAATACTCATATCTGATTGTTTCTAGAAATGAAAAAGGTTTTAGTAACTTTTATATGGGATAAGGGCAGCATTAACTATCAAATTCTACTGTTTCTTATGAAAAATGCCTTTTCCTCTTAATATATGGTAAAATGTATAGCTATCAGTCACTAATTTTAAAACGTAAGAGATTGGGGCTGGGGATATAGCTCAGTGGAATAAGCGCTTGCCTAGCAAGCGCAGGGTCCTGAGTTCGATCCCCAGTACCGCAAAAAAAAAAATAAATTAAATAAAATAAAAAAATAAAACGTAAGAGATTGATATGACTGTTTATGTAAGTATTTTCATTTCTCTTTCTTACATGAATAAATGTTTCTTCTATACATGAAAAATACTCATGTCTTTTGATATTTCTCTTTATATGACTCTAAAATCACTTACAGTAAAATAAGGTGACATTCTTCCCCTATTAGTGTCAAAGCCCAAAACTGAAGTACATGTTACTTCCTTCCCTTCAGAGCCTTATATTTTAAATAAACATCAAACCCAGGACAAAATAATACTTTGAGTTACTAATATTAATTAAAAACTTTATTAATATTTTCACTTTAATTATGAAATTAATTTAGTTCACCTTCTCCTAAACACTATTTTAAAAGTAATTGAGAAAAAATATAACTGGCTTTTTATTTTCTTTTGTATGGAAAAAGAAAGGGTGTTTTAAAAATCAGCTGTTGATAATGACTAGTTTCTTAGCTATCAGCAGCAAACAAGGCAAATGTGCAGACCACCGTGCTTACCTGGTGTTAGTCACTTTGATGATGAAACTCGGGATTATGAAATGAAGATGGCAGTGGTTGGGAGAATACAAAGGCTCGAGCTCATCAGACCTGTTATCCTGTTTGTGTGGCTTCTAAATGTTTCATTGCCATTGTTTTAATGCAGCTGTATCCTCTACAGTGTCTAAACCAGCAAATACAGCTATTAGATTTGGTGGATTTCTGTAGGTTCTGTGACTGTTATCCTGGTATATCAACTTCATTAGACTAAGAAATTCCTAGCAGACTGGGAAAGCATGACCTCACTGAGTCTGGATAGGTCCTGGTGCCAGGGCCCCTGGTTCTGTATCTGGGCTCTCACCCCTTCCTCTCAGGCACTGCTCCCCGACTCTGCTTCCCAGCTGCCTTGACCTGAGCAGCTCTTCTCCACCCCGCCCTCTGCCATGACTTTCCTGCCTGGGAGCCTGCTGAGCACGCATGGCATTTCCTGGAACCATGGACTAAATTGAAGCTTCCCTTTTTAAATTTGTGGGTGTCAGATTCTGAGTCTCAGCAATAGGAGAGCTAACTAATACAGATACATAAGTCAAAATTATTATGACTCTGTATTACTTTGAATGTTTTACTTCTGAAATAGCTCTTTCCTCCTTGAAATATGTCTTTTCTTGGTTTCCAGTCAAAATGCTCAACAATAAGGAAAAGATTAAATAATTTACTGTGTTTTCAAATATTCTTATATATGAAAAAATAATTTAAAGCCGAAGAAAAGGAGAGAGCTGTCAAAACTAGGTGGAAGAGTCTTTTAATAGAAATTTAGCCTCCAGGGACTTAAACGGAAGAATTTGCAGTCCGGGTCTAAGACAAGAAGTGGAACATGTCTAGCTGACAAGGTCTGGAGCATGCTGCAGGAATGTAAGGCTACACTGAGATGTGGGTCACGGGACTGAGAAAGACAGGCAATTGTGAGGTCAGGTAACTGAATGTGCTGTCCACATAAGCAAGAAGTCTTGGGGTAATAGCAGGAGTTCTGGCGAGGACTTAACACCCTTAGCCAGCTGTCAGAATGTTTATACCATGTGACTGGAACAGGTTGGGAAGAGCAAGAAGACAAGGAATAAATGGTCTCGACCAGAAAGCCAAAGGAAAGACAGTGACAGCAAATGCAACAGATAGCAGTAAAGTTGAAAAGTTTCAGATTCAAAGATTTTTGTTTGTCCACTTGTTGTGTTGTTATTTTTAAGACAAGTCCTTCTGTTTGAAAGTATCTATTGAAGCTAGGAGAAGGCTAAGTCTTTACTCCAGTTGATGATACCATCACTGAATCATCAGTACAATGCAGACTTTCTGAAGAAAGGGCAGGGACTTCGACTGACCTGGGCAGGTTCTTGACGTACTGTTGCATAAAAGCATTTCAGGCTGCTTCACGGAGAGGCATGGGATGATGCAGTAGGCAGGATCAGAAAGTAAGAGAAAGTGGGGAAAGGACTTCATATGGAAACAGAAGGGGTACAGCTCTGTCAAAGATGAGACTGGCCCTTAACAGAGGAATGAGGCGTGCTTTTATGTGCTTGTGCAGCTGGGCTGGTGTCCAATTAATCCCTATCTTAGTTCTGGTTTTGCAAGGAAACTCAGAGAAGTCCTTTTCATTTGAGGGGGCAATATAGTCTCCGTGAGATAATTGCTTTTGTTCAAAATAGTCTTAGTGTTGTGGAGGCTCTCTCTGCTGCAATTGAAGGTGACCGTAGGTTTAGGGGAGTAATAAGAGCCTTTATGACCCCATGGGTAGTTGGATGACCCCGTAATCTCTTTACTTGATTGTCTCAGTCTTGAAGGCAGGTGAGACAGGTTGTGTACATTTAGAACTCCTCATGCTAAATTTAGGCAGTCTCTGAATGAATGCCATGGCTATCCACAGAGCTGAGCAGGATCTCACCCAACCTTTAGGTTAGTGAAGAATACAAGACAAGAACTGAAGGTCAAGCTTTGTTCTGCTTTTACTTGCTGTTAGGTATGAGTTATTTGTGGACATGCTATTAGCGTTGAATAGCTACCATATGTTTACCTAACTGTACAATTTAAAAAAAGAAAAAAGCTTTTAGGACAGAAAATAATTTAACGTGGGCTTTTGTATGAGTTATATTTTAACTAGTCATGTGACCAAAGGACAACTATTAATATAACATGTAATATCATTATTCAAAGTGGAGGTAAAAGACAGGAGAAACTATACAAAATTTTAATGTATTTAAGTATACATTTAGTTTATAGAAACACACAGTTCATAGTCACATATTTTTAATATTCTTAAAAATATTACAAAATAAAGTTGACAATCTGGGCCGTTTTCTCTGTACTGCTTAGTGGTGTTAAGTATATTCACATTAGTATGCAACCATCACCACTATACAGTTCCAGAACTCCTCTGTCATCTCACCTTGACACTCTGTGCTCATTAAACAGTAACCCATTACTTCCCAAGCCCCCAGTATCCACCATTCTATTTCCTGTCTGGGAATTTGACTATTGTGGGTACATTATATGAATGGAATCACAGAACACCTGTGCCACATGTTTGGGGGGTACTTGCAAAAGCATTTGGACTAGGGAATTGAGAATAAATATCAGTTAGTGGTTCACTTGAGACTGATAAGCAGGAATCAGAGTGCTTTTACATCTTCAAACACAGAGTTCAGGATTCTTAGGCTCCAAAGCTATCTCTCTCTCTTCTATTAGTTTGTGATACAATAAAATATAGTCTTTCATACCTTTTAGAACTTCACTTATAGTTCTGTTACATAGTTTTAGTATAGCACTACTGATAATCCCCCTCTTAACAACTACCGCCTATGCTCCGAGTACTTGAATTGCTTTATCTCAGTTTAGTCTTCACAACAACTCACTGAAGCATGTAATGCACTCTTCAATAACTGGAGAAATTAATACTGAGAGACCTAAAGTAAGTTTTTCAAATCCACAAACTGCTATAAACAAAGTCAGGGATTGAATTTAGGTCTATGACTTGAAAACTCATCCACTGTCTCCTTTTACGTAAATAATGGCATAATAAAGAAAAGAAATATCTTTTGCTGAGCCAAAACTCTTAGGAACATATAATTTGTAATATTTTTTCTTTATAAAACTATCTAAAACCTATATGTACTCCCAATATGCTTGGAAGAAACACAATTATCAAAATAAGTATTCCAGTCACCTCAAATTCCAAGAGTTATGCCTTGCTTCATATGGGAAAGAGAATTTGCAATGAAGTGACACCGTTGTGTTCATATGTAAATAACATATTGCAGCAAACCATTTCTTAATGACTCAGACTGTTGATGAATAATCCAGTACCACTGCTCTCCACAGACAATTTGCTTTGGATTAGAGTAAGCAACTCAAACAACACTAATTAAAGGAAACCCTATTATATGAATTCCTCTTTGTTTTAGAGAAGAAAAATCCCCTGATAAAGAGTTGAGGCACTTCCCCCCACCACTTTTGCCTGAAACAACACTTAGTATCTTGGCTGAAGTTATTTTAGTTGAATGAATTTTGATTTAATAAAAATGGATAAAGTTGAGTATTCTGTTGAAAAACGATGTTGTTCATTGCTTTTACTGTTCACTGTACTATCATGAATTATGCTCATTTTGCATTTTTAATTAAATGATATGACAGATGTGGAAGCTTTATTTAAAGCTACATTTTCATTGCAGTCAACTGTACTGCTAAATGATTATTTGCTCTGAGGGTGTTTTGTGTATTAATAGATAAGTGTGTCTTTAAAAGAAAGAAACAGACTTTAGGAAGTCTTCACTATATCCAGGGATTTGCTGTAACATAGTATCACTGTATTTATGATTTTATGGTATTAAAATGAATATTAAATGAAACAAAATTCCCAAGGATTACTCAGGAGGCAGCTAAGTACATAACATTTTGCATAGATGGTTGGAAGGCACAATTTCACTCCATTGCTGCGTCCATATCCTTGAACGATTTCGACTGAAGACAGCGTTTCTTTGAATTTTTCATTAAACCAGACGTCTTGAAATATGAATTCCTTTTATGTTTCTGTGAGTTTTGGCTAAAAGAACCTCAGTGAATAAATCATACAATACTACGTGTCACCAGCACTTGTGAATATTTCTGCTTTGTTATTCTATTCTCAGTAGAGCACCATTGATTATCAAGCTCAGCGGAGAGCATTTTATGATCATATATCTCCATTAGCTCCTAGTTTGACTACCATAGATTTTCCTGGTTAAGCTTGCATTATGTATTAGGAAGCCCATCTCTTCAGTGCAAAGTTTGATTTCATTTTTCTAAGCCTAGAACTCTTATTATGTATTATGTATAAAGATTCTTATCTTTTATATGTAAAAATAGGCTTCACTGTCTTTGTGTAACTGAAATATATGCCATCTTTTTTTTTCCTTGATTCACAGGTAGCATATTATACTATGAAGATGGATCTCTACAATGCAATGGCTGTCAGGGTAAATATTTCTTCACTTGTTAAACAAATGAAAAGTCAATTGTGCCCTGAATTCGCTTTTAATAAAATAAGCAAAGCAGAATAATGCAAATTTGATTGATATGCTAATGTTAACAGAGAAAAGAGTACATGATTAAAAAGTTAGTTATGCTAAATAAACTTGGCAGCATTAAAAATTAGAGTAAAATGTAAAATATGTAGTTATAAACACTTATGATTTAGAGTGTTAAATATCTCCAAGCCATAGCTAGATAAAGACCACAAATATTAATGAAGCAATGTATTAGTTTCCATATGCCATAGAAAATACTGTGATAAATAGATGAACATGGCTCTGGAGCATGATTCCTGCCCAGTACAAATCAATTAGAAATTATGCATATGATTTATAGCAATTTATAGTCAGTTTCCAACTTATAGGTTTTATTTTTATCATTTCTGCGCACTATTTTTCCAATAGAATGCTAAATTTAGCAATTATAGGGCTTGAACCTGATCTTAACATGGAAAGGACAGTATTTCTTTTGTTTCAGACAGTATTGCAATGGCTTGTTAAACTGTCATAGATGGAGAAATTTTGTAGGCTAATGTTTTTGAAACATTAGCTAATTTTTTTTTTTTTTGGTGGTGGTACTGGGGATCGAACTCAGGACCCTGTGCTTGCTAGCTAATGTTTTTAAAATCTATTTTTGCCTTGTTATATTTTCTTTCTTTAACCTGCTAGTCCTTAATTGTGCAAATGACAGATTTTATTTGGGTTGAGGCAAAGTAGTGAAGAGTTTCTGAAAAGTATGTGTTGAGTGCTGGAGGCTTAATTAAGGATATGATGACTCCTGTATTGCTTTTGGGTGAAATCCTTTCTTCTCCTGGCATAAGTGTGATAGAAGCCTAGGTCAGAGCCTATCTCCAAAATGTCTGCCTACCTCTCTGTTCTTCTCAATTCCGTGGGAAAAAAAAGAGGGAGAAGTAGATCTTCCAGGCTTCTTCTGAGCCACAGGCAGATAGATAGATCCTCCCACTGCAGGTGTGATTTACCTTAGTAATATTTGCAGAAGACAACAATTTGCTTCTACTCTTTTAGTGAGAATGCTTCAGTCTGGATCTTGGTTCCCTGTACTGCTCTGCCATCACCTGAAACTCTAAGTCCAAAAACCCTTTCAGTTCTTTATTCTCTGCTCACCTCCTGTCACCTGTAAGTCTAGAGTGGAAAGTAACCGATGCCCTAGAACCTACAGCGGTGAAGGAGCCGTGTCTGGGGTATTTCCGTAGGTCACCAAGGGGACATCACAGGAGATGATCTTCCAGGTCATTTGTGCTGCAGAAGAGATGGATAGAATTGTGTGTATTTTTCAGACTGAATTCTGATCTGACATGGATTGTTAAGGTTCCTTTTACCTAGATTAGCTTTACCTATGACACTCTCATCCATAGGAGCCCCTGGGAAAGCAGAACTCTCTACCTTTCCCACATTGTACTGAAACCTCTGCTTTATAAGTGCACCGTCTGTGTCAGTTGGCCTTTGGTTAGTTCAGTGGACAGTTTTGAACTTTTACTGTGTTCTGTGATCCTGAAAAACAGCAAAGTTTAAAAAAAAAATCCTCCCATTTCATGGCATTTTGGAAACAGCTTGTTGCCAAGAAAAGAAAAAAACCTACCCTTCCTGAATGACTCAGGTAAGACACACAGATACTCAATTCATTTACCTATGACAAGGCGAGGCTTACCTCCAGATTCTCATTCTTAGTCCCAAATGATTAGCTGATCTGCTTATTTTCTCTGATCAGTTGGAATATCAGGCTAATCCAACGCCCATTCAGCTTCTCTTCTTGCCCCACGTTCCTGAGCGTTGGCCAGCACACAGCTCCTTAACAACCCCTCCTGACAGCAGGCTGGCTTTGGGTCAAACGCTCTTGGCAACACTACCCACGCAGGCCACCCTGTCATCTGACACAGAGCAGACCTTTCCTAGCTTCACTTACACCTTCCTATAAAGGAAAGCCTTCATGAACCTACCTCTTGGAGTACCTGTAAATCTTGGGGTCAAAGTCTTTTCCCTATTATGATAGATCACCTCGGGAGTGGTCACTGTCTTTCTCTCCCCTCGCAATAATCCTTTCAAACAAAGCTTCTCTCTACTAAATTGAGATCAGATTTGACAAACCATCCCACAAGGGAAGCCATTCCAGAGGTAGCACAGTGGTGTCAAATGAAGAAAGGGACTCCTTGGGCATCAAATAAAGATTGCAACAATGCACTATGGACACTCAGAAGCTTCTGCGATGCTAAAGGGAAATGAGTAAACATTCCTGTGGGTTCTGGGTAATCCATTTCTCTGACAAAGAAGTTTGAGGGCTTCCTTTGGAGGTTAGTGGTGAGTTAATTTGGCAACAGACTTGGTGCTTTAAGCTCCTGAATTGAGGGTTCGGGGCTGAGGCTCACTTGCATAGAGGTGTGTATTACACAGGTAATTCTCTAACCAAGGTTAGCTTTCAACATGAGTTGATCACAGTGACCAATGACCAAAACGGAATTTATCTGTGAGTGGACTTTTTCTATATGGTCCTCTTACAGTTCTGGTCTCTGCCAAAATGTGTGGCTGAGGATCTAAATGCATACTCAGTGTACCTGTGAGGATTACAACCTTCACTGGAACCAGTAGGTGAAGTTTTACTTCTATCTATAATTCTTCCTTTGCCACTCATGAGCTACCAAATAACTATGTTCGAAATAATTCAAGTGTGGGTGGCTGTGTGTCCACCAACTCACCAGTGACCTTCTAAGAATAACAGGTAACTGCCAATAATCTATATGGTCAATAATATTTATACACACACGCACACACACGCACACACACACACACACACACACACACACACATATATATTTCCAAATCATAAATAAGACCTTCATGTAAAATGAGTAAGAAAAAAAATCCCATTTTAGATGGCCTGGTGCTTTGAGCCAGTTGCAAGTTATATATTTGGCTATTGATTGCTAGCATGACAACTAATTACGTCCAATTGTCAAAGAGGCTGGTGAAGCAGAGGGGCTATGAAAACTCATTTATACCATATGCATCCCTAAACAGATGTTAGTCTTTTGTAATAAAACACAAATTACATGCATGTAATTTTTTATGCACTAGATATAAATATCCTCCTTTGCCCCATTTACTTTTTGAAGGGTCACCTTTTCTCTAAAGGTTGCATGATTCCCCTTCCCCTGTAGAACTGATCTCTCTGGGTTTTATTTCCTCATCTTACCATGGACAGACTTCTGCGGCAGAACCTGTAATACTTTATTATCCTCACTAATTTCGAGCTAGACTCTGGGCCACACACGCAGTAAGTCCCCTGAGCCCTGAATCCTGCCTTTTCCATCTTTGGGTCTCCAATGCCCGACCGGTGGGAGGTGGTTACATAAATAACTCTAAATGAACCAGCGAGCTCTGACTCTTTTTTTTCCTAGGCAAAGAGTTTATAAAAGTCCTTTGCTTTAAACATTTTTTTCTCTGTGTCCCTGAGTTGGGAGTTCTTTCAACCTTTGCTGCAGAATCTCTAAGCCTTTTGTGATGACCTGAACAGGCTGCGATGTGGATCAAGTGGGAGCGGGTAGAACAACGTTGGCTGGTGAGCCTGGAAGACCTCCTGAGGTGCTGGACGTGGCCAGAGTTCTGCAAGACATTGAGCTGAGGGAAGTTTTTCACGATCTAAGCTGCTATCAGAGGCCACAGCAGGCTTTAAAAGAACCCCTGTTGCTGATGTGCTGCCAGACAAGTAACAGTCAATTAATAGAACAATAAAGTGCGTAGTAAATTTTTATCTTAGCTTCTGGGCCCCTATTCCTCCTGTTTTGTGGTGTGATACTTTATTTCCATTTTATACATCAGTTTGACTCTACTCCAGATTAAGATTCTGCTATTCTGATAGCATCTCGATCACTATTGTGAACCCCATTTAACTTGGACTCTGAATTTTTCAGTTTTCTCTTTCTGGACAGTTTTGCCTATCATAGAAGTGCCAACTGGCTTCTCAACTGTTTTCTCTCCTGGTTCCATCTAGATTGACAGTTTATAAGGCTGATCAAAAAATCCGGTGTGCTTTCCAGTAAAAAATATATTAAACAACACGTTGCCACTAATTCCCTTGCAGATACTCCCCCTGCTTCAAACACACTTATCCCATTTTTCTTGCCATGTTCTGAAGCAGTTTTGGAAGTTTCCTTTCATATCTTTATGAGACATGTGAGGTCAGCATAGGGTGAATGCTGTGCCGAGTGCCATTTAACAGAAAGGCAGGCTGGTAAAAGCGCTGCAGTGTGCTCTCATCCACCTTATCCACTGGGTCTGGCACCATTTGAATTCTAGCCTTTCAGCAAGCCAGAGTCACCATGAAAGGTAAAGGTTTTGAATCAAGGTGGGACACTGAGGCAGAAGCCACAGAGCAACTAAAGACATCTGCGAAAGAAGACTTGCAGAACTGCTTCAGAAAGTGGAAAAAGCAATGGGATAAGAATGCTCAAAGATGGGGAGTATCTTAAGGAGAATTAATGGCAATTTCTCTTACTGTAATAAATTTTTAAAATCAAACATTCACATTTTAAAATATTTTCAATCACACCATGTATATCTTCTGCTAATGTGGCATAAAACTGACCCTCCCCTTCTGATGTCAGGGAGCAAATGGAAGCAAGCAGATAATGTAGGTGTCACTTCAAGACCACCAAACACTAGGCCAGACATGTAGGTTCCTAATGACACTATAACAAGTTAGATGAGGTCATTAATTCATGTGTGGAAAGGCTTTTTAAAGTTCTCCCCAGATTGCAAAAGTAGCACACTTTAGTGGAGTTATTTTATCCATCCTAAGGGTTATTAATGTCCCTTTTCTCTAGCACCTGGATTCACAGTTCTGAATACTTAGTGTATTGTCTTTCATTTACTAAGTGAGCAACCCCATCCCTGAAGTCTCTTGTATGGAATGGCACATACCTTATACTTAGTACTTGGGCTTTTACAGGGAAAGTAACCGGACACGAACATTACACACATTCAGCATCACCCTTGTCTGGGAGATCCTATTTACCCAACAGAATGACTCCAGATTCTGAAACTTAATATGTGAAGGTGAATGGGGACAGCTGGTGGATACCTGAATTACTTGCTTCATGAACTAACTGTTCCTGTGTGTCTCAGAGACCACGCAAGGAAAAGACCACCATGCTATAGACTGTCAAGTCTTTGCAATCCAGAAACATTGGAAAATACTAACAATGAGTTAGCAGTTGCGTTGCAGTTCCTCTCTGAGCACCATTCTAGGTATCTTAAATATTCTCATTCTTCTCTGTGATCTTCACAACCCCCTCTCTGAGGTCGGTATCATTCTGAGTACAGTTTCAAAAATGAGGAAATAGAATCCCAGAGAGATACTTTGCCTGAAGTGTGAAGCTAGTGCGAGTGTTGGGGTGAAACTCAGCCGCGGTAAGGAGCTCACCCACATTCTCTTCGGCTCCACCTGGGTCGTCTTCTTGCCTCTGCCTCCAGTTAGTTGCCTCATTCTTTTTGCAAACTTTGGATGAGAACAACCACGTGAAACCTGGACAAAATTGTATGACTTATGCCCTGTCTTCCTGGAAAAGTGGCCCCACGGCCCCGACAGTTCATGAGCATCCTTACAGATAGGGCATTTCTCCTAGGCAATGATACACTTAATGACAATTAGCAGAAGACTAAGTTGAGGCATCCTTGTTCAGTGTTACATACTTCTCCTTACAGATAAAATCAGATGCCTTAGGGTGAAAATCCCCACCATATAAAAAGAACAGGCATGCTCTGGCCTTCACATATTCCTAGGACCACAATTATGAACTGTCGTCCACTATATTCTTAGGTGAAACATCTTTCTGGCTACAAATTTGAACAGATTTTTATGGAGGCAGTAGAAAATGATAAGAAAAAGATAATCTGTCACTTATTTCCTGTTTGGAATCCAAGGTGCAGATCACACAGAATTTTGTGATCTAAAAGACTGCATTTGGTTGCGTTTGTGTCTCTGCCATGCCTGTTGGACCCTCGGTGCCTCTGAGGACTTGCGTGCGCTCATCCGTCTTCAGTCCTCATCTGCCCAGCTGTCCTAGGATAACTGGGTGGTGTCTTTTTCCTGTGTGTTTTGAAGACTTATGAGGAGTGAAAAAATGGTAATAATCTGAAGCTTACAGAGTTTTAGAGAGCTATAGCTATAATTTATTATTTTATGAATTCCTTGTACACTGGAATCCGTGTATATGCACTATCGATCAATCACAGTTACTCAGTGAACGCTGCTGGAACCTAGAGAGGTCCCAGTCATTCTTTACTGTTGTGCTAACGTTAAATGATTTTAATGTGCCAAAGCATTTTATTTCAGATTGCCATGCTTGCTTTAAGAATAAAAAAACCACAGAAACAAGAGCAACACTAAAAACTAATCGACTCAAACAAATTTGCAAAAAATATCATAACTTTAACAACTCATTTTCCTTATAGCTATAAAGTAATAGAAATTTTAATTTATAAAACATTAATATAACTTATGACTTCCAGATACTATTTCTTTTGTTTTGAACTTGTGTCAAAATAGGAAAATATAAGAAAAAAATTGTATGGTGACTTTTAGGTGTTTGAATATGTCACATACATAAGTGTTCATCTCAGTTTCCTAAACCACATGCAACTACAAGCACACATGTTTAGAATAATCACTATGAAAAATAGAAAGAGATTTAGTGAATTTTCAGTAAAAAGATACAGAATGTTAGAGCTTATGAATGTAGGATGAACAGTGTGTGGCCGTACTCCCAGGAAGACCACTGCCCTTAAAGGCCAACCTAGGGAGGTAGAAGAGGAGGGAGTCGCCTCTCAGAGATCTGAGCTTTTCCCTGACAGCCGTGGTGTTACCATGCAAAAGAACGTTCCTTCCGCCTCTTGCTACCTTAGAGAGCAATATCACTGTGAAATGTTGAAATTGATTTACAGAGAAAGGACATATAAAGTGACATAGAATGTGGAAACAATATTAAAGAATCTGCTTATGTAATAATTACGCAGAACCTTCAGATAAAAGTAAGTTCATATAAATGAAGCATTCAACATGACATCAATCTCATTTGTCTAAAATCCTGGCCCTGTATGAATGACAAGCAGCAATCAGTTATGACAAGTGATAGACCCAAAGTAACCACCGAATCCATTAACATTTTTTCATTTCTAAACCATCCTTAAAGAAAATCATAAATGGGGGTTACACCACCCTCATGGCAGTCCAGGAGCGCAACCGTGCCATCTAGCCTCATGTTTGCACCAATAAAGAACTGATAGTTTTTGAAACTAGCAAAGACATCCTCAATGTGTTCTGCAGCCCCTGTCATGAACAGTTTTACTCTTTCTGGTCTTTGTTCTTCAAGTTTGCCTTTGACTGATTTCATACCATCTTCGACGTACTGCTTGTAGGCCTCCTTTGTGAAGCTGGTTTCCTGCAAGTGATGGACTAGAGGCATTGTTGTTTAGGGAAAAAATACGTCATGTAGGTTGTCTAGAAATAAAGTGCATTTAAACTAAAAAAGTTATAATTTTCATATATATATATGCAATGTACATATGAAATTATTTTCATATCTAGTGCAGTATGATATATACTCATATATATATATATATCATACATAGTTTTCACATAACAATGCAGTTATATCAAAACTTGTATTACATTACCTTTCTGCTGTTTTTCAAACTCCCCCCTTTGTAAAAATTTAGTCAAACCCCTTTCCCAGGTTTCATGTGTAGTGCTCTGGGATGTTGAGCCATGCAGTAAGTAAAAGTAGAAGTGGGAATAATTGAGATCTAGTTCTGTGTTCTCACATGCATTTAGAGCATTGATTCTAGGAGTAATTCTCAATAAATTCGTTTTACATGCCTTCATTTTAATTTTAGGTGAGAAGACTTTTCTCTCCTTCAGGAGCATTAAGGTTACTATAGATTTTTATGAATAAAAATACATGCAGTGGAGGAAAATCTCTTCAGTGAGCAGATGGCCTTTGATACATCAAGGTTTCTGCCATTTGTTTTAGTGCTTAAAATAAACATTATTTATAAGACCACTTACATTTTGATGTTACTTAATGAAGAATATGCATCATTGATTTGACTAGCTTAAGAGGTCACTTAGAACTTGCCCGTTAACAAGCTGTAATCTGCTGAGCACACAATGACTTTGTTTAAAATGATCCATTCAAAGCTGATCAATGACAATAATTGTTTTATACCAATCACTTCTGAGAGTTGCTGATTACTTTGAAGGGCATAGATAGGTACTAGACATTTAATTAATTAATTAATTTGGAAGCCATAACCTATTCACCTTTGAAGTAAGTAAAATATATTATCAAAAATTCATCTTGCCTCCTGAATGTGCTTTTTATGAAAAGTGAGAAGTTCATTCCTTAGTACTGAAATATCAATGGAAAACTTAGGCAAAACTGATGATGTCATCTGTGCCTATAACAGGTAGTGTAGTAGAATCCAACTGATTCTGTGTGTTTTTAGATGAACAAGCTACTGGTTAAACTAGACTAGCTTTAGTGTAAGAAAAATGGTATCTTTAAAATTAAAAAATCCACACACATGTGCTCTCTCCCTCCCCTTTCAATGGATATGGTGTTAGAACTTGGGCTGTAGAATGTGACAGACCTGGGCTTGTATTCTGCCTCTGCCTCTGCTGTTTACTGGTCAGATGTGCTCTAGTAAACTTCTGAGCTGGTTTTTCTTCATTTGTAACATGGAGACTTTGCCCTAAACATGAGGATATTGGGAGAATTAAAGCAGTTAGCCTGACACCTGGCCCATTCTTGGAACTCCGTAAATTTGAGGTTCTTCATTCCAGTGATGGAAGCTTCTTCCCTCACTCAGGGAGCTCGGTTCCTCCAGCTGTTTTCACTCTCTCATCTTGCACACAAAGCCGCTTAAACCTTGGTTTAGTGTGGAGGAGCTTTAATGTGTTACCTTAACGATCTCTTGCTTATCATGCTTTTTAATACCCTATTGTGAGCAAAAAGATTTGCCTGGCCAAAGAATGTTCACCTGGCTTTGAGTAGATGTCTAGGACATGAAAGGATTTCCCAAGAGCAGCTGCTGCAACCCATTGTGGTTAGCACTGTTTCCAGTAGCTGCTGGGTTTGGAGAGGGAAGGCGTCCGTTTCTATTGGCCTCTCTTTCCCCCATGCAGGGGAATATGCTTATTTTATCACAGATTTTTCCAGTGGTTTCAGTCTTTGTCTTTGCCAAGCTCTTTTCTCAGGAATGGACGTACCTGCTACTGTAGTCTCACCTGGTCATACACCACAGTTGTCACGCCTCTCAGTACTCCATCATACATCCTGGATGTTGTCTGTCACATTTTTTAAAATTTGAAATTGGGTGACATGCTCATGTCATAGGTCGTCCTCCCTGAGCACAGTTGGATATCCCATACCTTACATATCTTGACTCACTTCTAGTGCCAGTCCCTGTGTTTGCAGGTAACTCTTCTTTAAGAAAAGGGTAACTGTGTATGCCGTAAAAGCATGCTGAAACACCCAAGTATGAGACCCGTGGCAATTAGGTAGACTTACTAAACATTGATTTCCTCTGCTTATTATGAAGCTAATAATAATCCCCTCCTCAGCAGGATGCTGTCGAGTTAAATCACATGAGCCAGGTGAATGTGCACTTCATGTGTGACTGGTGTATGACGACTACATGAATACTTGATTCTTCTGACTCAGTAGAAAATTGTTTGTATCATTTCTTCCTGTTTGTCAGCTATGATACGGTTTTGGTCAAATTAGAGAGTTTCTAAATTGAATACCACATAACTTTAGAAAAAACTTTCCTTTATTTAAGTAACATAGCACTAAAATGAAATAATTTGAAAAATATTTTGAAAAGTACTTTCTATTACTTGGTCACATTGCACAGCTTTGTTTTACTTTCTAGTCTCTGATGTAGTTATCCTCACAAACTGTATGCTGAGAGGTTGGCTAAATATTTCCCTAAATTATTCACATCTAGTATCTCAGATTGTAAAATTGTTGCAAAATAGCTTTTGACATGTCTTACGTTTTAAAGTGGAAAAGTAAAAAAAAACCAGAAAACCAGTATTCAAATCATTTATCCAGTTTATTCTTTTTTAATTAGCATTAAAGTTAAAATACTTTGAGCTTAACCTTTTCTGACTAAAACAGTACAGGCGCTGGGGTTAATCCCCAATGGGCTAGGGTCTAACCTGTTACCCTTTCCTGCTAAGAAATGTTTAGAGAAGACGGGGGATCTCTTAGCCTAGGAAATGGTGCTGAAACTGGAAGGACTTCATATCCTAATGGAAAATTATTCATAACAGGTGAATCATTCATAGACATACAAAATATTGGAGAATTAGGTAGGATGAAGTTAAATGATGTAGAAAGCTTAATGTTTATCAATATTTATTTTTCTTCCATCACTATTCCTTTAAATAAATTCAAATATTTTATCCACAAAATTAATGTTATACTTGATAACTTTTGAGTTCATCTGATAGAGATTGTATTAGCAAATAAAGGAGTTAGGGAGATCGATGTTAATAACTATGGGGGCTTTATAAGATACATAGAACATATTTCAGTATATTGTCTTACACCCCTTCAGTCTAGAAAAAGAAAAAAAAATGATATGTTCTGGTAAAAAAAAAAAAAACGAATCTAGACTGTAACAGTGGATATAAAGAAGATATTTCAATAATTTTCATTGACTGAAAACTGTACTTCACTTCATTATAATTCTGTAGACTAAGAAAATGGGTATTCGAAGCCTTGCTTCAATTTCTGAGTCTCTCTCTGCCAGCTGTATAATGATAGAAAAGTGACATAACCTCTTTTGGGGCCACTTTCTTGTCTATAAGTGAGAGAATGAATATTTATCTCTAAAGCTTTAATGTATAGATAGAAGCAAAACATTCATAGTAGTATCTGGTGTATAAAAGAACTCAATAAATATTACCTATTGGCATTGTTAAAGAAGTATTAAAATTTCCTGATTAAGATATGGGACAGCATTTTCTTTAACATTCTCAATGCCACTAAATTTTAAAAGCCAGTTTACATGGATGAAATATAATCTTCAAGCCAGTGGTTATGAAAAAACATAAAATCCATTTGCTCAGGAAGTAAAAATGATAGGCACTCATAATGCAACTTTTAAATCTTTTAATTGCTAATTTTACAGTTTAGTACTTTGTGAAACAATATTTTTAAATGAGTGATACTGTGTTTTATCTACCATATTTTATAATAAATTGAGTGAAACATATTTGCAGCTAACGTACAGTTACAGTAGTGAAAAACCTGAGTTTATTTGATATGAATGATCAGATATAATTGCCTGAATTGTGAAGAACTACCATGTTGCTAATGGAAGCCATATTTTGTATTTTTATTTGTACCAATAGATTCAGAGACGATGGCGAGGCCATAAGGTTCGGAAATACTGCTTTAATTATTTTCGTTTTAAAGAATACTTGCGAGCTGTTTCAGAAGCCAATGATACAATTAGGTGAGTAATAAAAATCACTAGTCTGCTAGTGAAAGTTTTAGGGTTATTCAGTATGTATTGATTATTACTATCTTAGAAATATGTTCTACAACTCGCTGACATTTGAGGCAGAATTTTACTGGTAAGATATAGTTATGAGTTTACTTACCTCAAAATGTTTTATTGTCATATATTAAAATATCTTGTACTCCCAATGATTACATATATTTTTGAATATTGTTTATATCTGTAGTTATGATTCTGTTTACCTTAAAATATATTATTCTTGTACATGTAAATATCTTACACTTTTTAAAGATTATTTATGGGTGTGCTATTTTGATCCTATGCAAAATAGTTTAGATCCTATAAAGTTAGTGAATGATGAGCTGGGTTCGTTTGTAAAACAGACACTGGTAAGTTTCAGGTACCTTTTGAGAAATAGTAGCAAGAGCTTACCTCTTAATGAAGAAAACGTCATGAAACATACTGTCCATTTTAATTTTGCTGTGTACCTACAATGATAGAACCTGGATCTAGGATACAGGATATCTCTGTAGATATACAGGATAAGATATTGCAGTGTTATGCAGCCAGCCTTCCCAAAGCTCTGTGCATCCTTTTTCTGGGACTGTACTTTAAGCAGTTTCTGACCTCATTTGCTATGCCCCATTCTAGTGACGTGTGAGTGCCCGTATGTCTGTAATACATTTAGAAAGGACAAAAGGAAATAGCAATTAATCACAGTTGACGTTTATATAGCACTTTTACTTTCAAAAATTTTCACTTGCATTTATCTTATTTTACTCTCTAAATTCTTTGAACTAGAGAGAATAGTTGGTAATAATTCATTAAAATAGAAGTTTTGTCTGAAACCCTATATGTATCATAATATGCTGCATATCTAAAGGCCAAATTCTCAATTCCTAACTTTCTCATGTATGTTGTAAATGTAAAGTATATGGTCTTTGGCAATTAAGTATGGACAATGTTAGGTTGATTTGTTGGGAAAGAGCTGTAAAGGACTTAGAAAATTTCAATAGGATTTATTCAATCGGAGAATTTGGACAACTGAAATAAATAAACTGCAGAGGATTACTACTTACTCTCTTCCGGGGAAATCTCAAGTTCTAGAGACCGGTGGCTGTCTTCAGTGGCCCGCCTGAGCTTGTGTGGAGGAAAGAGTTAGGAGAGGATGAGGGAGAGAAGAAATATGAGGAGTGTGATTAAAAGGAGGTAAGTGAGGCTTGTTTTAAAGGTCAAAACTGTAGGAGCCACCCACCACCAATGTCTTGCAAATGCCAAGCCTGTGTTTGTGTAATGCTGGGAGTGTTATCTTCAGTTTTGCATCTCAGGGGTCTTGTTTGCTTTGCCTCAGCTCAAATCCTGAGAGGACAAGTATTCAAGGAGGTGAGCGGTGGAAATGTGGTTTTGGCAAGGCCTGTATCTTCCATGTGACCAGTGCTTCCCTTCAGCCTGTTCTCAGCCTGGTTTTAATCCAAATAGCTCCAGTAACTAGAAACCTGGTGTATCAGTGCGGCAACTGATTTCAGAGTGGTATTTTTCATTACATTACAGATCTCTATTCTTTTGTATCTACTTCTTAGAGTTTGTAAAAGCCAGAACAGTTGAATGTAGCAAATGCTTCTTCATTATCCCCTGATACTCTTTTCAACCCACGGACAAGCGAGGAGATATACTTTATTAATAGATATACTGGTATTCTGATTAATAGATACACTGATGTCTGTGTTACAGACAGGCGGCTAACTCAGTCGTTACTGTTCTTTGGATTTATCACTACGCTATATTTCTATTTTATAGAAGATACTTATATCCACTTTTGTCAGAATAATTAGCTACAATTTTCTTGTGTTACAAGTATCACGTTTTAGTATCCTGTTATTGCTGTATTTATTAAACTGAGTAAATTATGCAATATGGGATTATTGTTCTTTAGAAGTTTAAAAGGAATGATTCATAAACTATGTATAGAGCTTTTTGGAGAATGTATATCTTTAACAGTACCAAACCTTCAGTTAGGTTTTGATATTTCTCTTAAGAGTCCATTTTTAAATTTTCAAATAATGATTTAGTTTCTTAACATTTTTAGAACAGGCTGGGGATATAGCTCAGTGGCATAAGCACCTGCCTGGCAAGTGCAAGGTCCAGAGTTTGATTCCTGGTACCAAAAAAAAAAAAACCTTTTAAAAAATAGATCATCTTTTTATGTACAATATTTTAATTATATACTTAGTTGTTATATTCCATTTCTCATTTTTAATTTTGCTTATTTAAATTTTTGTCTCATATTCATTATTAAAGTTTTCGGGTATTGAGCCACCATGTATCGTGGTACATGCCTCAAAATCCCAGCACTCTAGGAGGCTGAGGCAGGAGAATCACAAGTTTAAGCTTATCCTAGGCAACTTAGTGACTAGCAAGATCCTATATCAAATTAAACAAATTTTTTAAAAGAGTTGAGGGTGTAGCTCAGTGTGAAGACCTTGGGTTCGATTCCTAGTACCATACACGAACACACAAAATATATATTCCTCCAGACCTCTACTACCTAATAACTGTTTGACTTTGGGAAAATTCTGTAATGTCCCTGTTCCTAAATGTTTTCATCTAGAAAATAAAAAAGTAATGGAATGATGCTTATTATGAGCATAAATTATTATGCTATTACTATGAGAATAAATTAATCAATATTATGACATGGTTAGGTAGTTCCTGATACATAATATGCACTTCATAACTGTTAGTTTATTATTTTATTTCTGTGCTAGCACATATATGCTGTTGTAACCAGTTGTTTATCACTTTGCAAAATATTATATTTTCATCTCAACAAATGTACTAACGTCATTGTTCATAATATCTGTGTTGAGAAATAAATTCCTTCATGTTGGGGATGTCAGTGTTCCAAGATTTTGTCTTTTAGACAGTATCTTGTTATCCTTCTGGTAGCAAATAGGGAATTTATTACTCTGTTTGTTACCTTTTGGCAATCAATTACTTCTTGATAATCACAAAGTAGGCTCCTGCTTGTTTCTCTGCGGCTTTGTCCACATTCCATATATTTTGATATGCGGTACTCTCATTTTTATTTGCATTTTTATCTTCTTTGGAATTCATTTTTCAATCTCTAGTAGTGTTTGAGCTTTTTCTTGTAGTTGAACCATTAAATTTATTTCTAGGTTTATTATGCTATAGTGAGAAAATATATTTTGTACCAATATTACTTTAGGGAATTTATTGAATTTTTCTCATATATATTATTTTATGTGTCCTAGAAACCAAATAAATGGATTTTAGTCTTCCCTCCACACGGAGTCGTTCCTTTTTAATTGACCAGCAAAACATTTATCTCCCTCTTAACTGCTCTGCTCTTTCAGGCTTCTCTCATTTTGCTGTTTCTTTTTGTACACAGGCTAGGACTGGTTTGATTATGTGAACTTCCCTTTGGGCTTTATGCATGTTTGCTCATGACTGCTCTCTTTTACTAAGCTGCAACTGGCGTGGGAAGGGAGCTGGTCACTGTGAACTGGATCTCCTTGCCCCGCCCACTCTTTGTCACCGGAAGTACTCAGCCCCTGCTCCTTGCTTATAGGCTTCTGTAACCTCTTGCCTGAGTCTTGAAGACTGCGTTTAGTAATTCGCTCTTCTCCTAGTTTTTGACATTCTTCAAAACAGCATTAAGAAATCAGTTATCTCTGCCGCAAAGTAGGGCATGCCAAGTCTGGTTGGCGGGATAAGCATGATCAGATTCTAGGACACATGCACTGAACAACTTCGCAGGCAATGTGTATGGAGTTCTCTTGGATTCCTGCCCCTCTCTGCCCTGCCCCTCCCTCACATGCCCTGTGGTGCTGATGGACCTCTGAACCATCGCTGGAAGGTGGTTGGGAGCGGCTTTCCCGTGGAGGCCTGGGTTCCGGCGCAGGTGGAGATGGTGGCTGCAGTTTGGAGCGGGAGGTAACCGTAGACAACTCCAAGTGCATTTTTCTATCCTGGGTAACTGTATTTTTCCATTTGACCCTACTTATTGCTGTTTTCACAGTTTTTCTGGTTTTCTTTTTCTCTTTCCTTTTCCCCACAATCGGAAGCTATTGTTCTTCCCCCCTTTTTCTCTTTCCTTCTCGTTGTGGCTCCTGCTCACCTCGGCGCCGAGCGCTCTCAAATGGCTCTGAATGCCTTTCTGTTTCCCTGTTATGTTCTCCTGTGACATAATTCACACCCCCCCTTTCTTTCCCTATCTTGTGCCTTATTGGTTTCATTTTCCCTAACTATCAATGCTCCTGAGTGTTTTCCTAAACCAAAGGACCGCAGATTCCAGTGAATAATTCATCTTCTAAAATACAGAAGCAACTGAGCTACTTTGTTAAGTTTAAACTTTTTTCTCTCTTCCCTCAGTCTTCAGTTCAAAATGTTTCTCTTCTCTCCCATCTTTTAAATCCTCTATTTCTTTTTCTTAAAGTCATCTTTTTTCAGTTTAATGTGTCATTCCACATGTTCTATGTAAGCATATATGTCCCTCAGTTTTAGAAAATGACATCATATCCTGTGCGGTGTTTACCAGCTTGACTGTTTTCCCTTACAGTAGCTCCAATATTCTTCCCAGTTGAGGAGCTTCCTTCCGTTGTTCCGGGGCCGCCTAGTTGTCTGTTGTGTACCAGGCTGTAAGTTCTGTAGCCACTTTTCTAGTGATCAATAAATATTCTTCTGTTTGCTAGCACAAAGATAGAACCACAAAAAATATTCCTATATACGCCTTACTTCTTTTTAGACTGTTATCCTCCCATATAAATGTCATCAGTTTATTTTTTAAACATTTCTATAACGAACTTGATTGAAGTTTCAGTAAATACGTAGGTCAACTGGGTGAAAATGACATCTATACTCTTACTGAGTTTGAGAATAAACACAACGCTCATTCAAACCTATTTTAAGTCTTTTATCTTTAGGTAAAGTTTTAAAATTTTTTAAGCATCATGTGTTACGTTTATTTCTAGGAATCTTATTGGTTTTATGGTAACATATCTTTTTGGAATTTCACTCTAAGATATAATTGGAATACAGACATGTTATTATTTTTATATTAGTATTTAATCCAGTTACTGTGCTAACATCATCTTAATTTAATAATATACTAATGTGTGTGATTTCTATACAATTTTTGATGCCACTTTAAAGTCATTGTAGTTCTCCTTGGTTTGTCTCACTCATGTGCTTTGTCTTACCTCATTGTATTGAGTAGGTCCTCCTATGAAGACCAGAAATGGTGACATGTCATGTGGCTTAGATTTTAAAGCAGAAGTTTTTAATATTGTTTTAAAAAGAACAATAATTTCTGAAGATTTTTAGCAGATAGTTTCTCAGATTAAGAAACATTAAAAACCCACTGCATATTTTTAAACAGCATAAGTGAACATAGACTATTTTTAATTTCTGCATTTATTGATACTATATTTCTCTTTAATCTGCTAAATATTAAATTATATTTAAGTTTAGCTTATTAAATATGTTGCTCAACTTATATAACAACTTTCAAAAATGTATGGAAATTATGTATTATTCTGACTATGTTAATCAGAATTACCAATTTGTCTCTACAGTTGTCAATGGTTGCTTTAAATATTTTGCTTCTCTTAGATTTCTGAAATATTAAAAGTTTTTTTAACTTTGATGAATATTCAAATCTTTCAAATTTATTTTCTCCTAAAATCCTCTGTTTCACTCCTTTAACCTGATATTAGCCACACTAACATTTTAAAAACTATTTGCCTGATACATAATTTTACATTCTTTTGTTTTACATTGTTTCATATTCTTATATTTTAGGTATAACTCATGTACCAAGCTTATAAAACATTTACATTTTAGTTTTCTGGTCTCTACTAAGAAGAAAGATTAACCCCTTCACATTGTGTTATCATAACTCACAGTTGGTGACCGTCTCTTGATGGTGCGGACTTTTAGCGTGGATTTTCCTCTGCGTTGTAGGTGCCTCATCGTGACCTGAGCCAGTTTCTGACAATCATAAGTGTACGTACTTTGTCCTTTCTCCTCACCATCTCATTTTTATCTATTATTATTTTATATTCGGTCTTTCTATGGTTTCTCCTTCTTCCCATCTTTGTATTGATTTTTTTTTACTCAGTTACTCTCCACTCCATAGACTTAGGAAATTAACCTTCTATTTTCATTCCCTTTATGATTAACTTTGAAATTTTATCCTTAACAAACTCTGAAGTTAATCAATATTCCTTTCTCAAATAATGCAAACATTCTTGGAAGGGACTGCAGAATGTTTTCAAATGTCATTCCCTTATACTTCTATATTTTAATTCTGTCTTATTCTCTAACTCCACAAGCTAAGCACTGTTATTCTTATGTGAAAAATGTTAAAATTATCCCTTTTGACAATGTTTCCCTACCATTCCTTCCTGCACAGCTGTCTTCTTGCTTGGGCTGTTTCCTTTCTCCCTGAAACATGTCTTTTCAAAATCCACTAGAGAAGATAAGAAGTGATGTCCTTTAATATTTGCTCTTTATGAAAATATAAGTTTACTTTCATTCTAGAAAAATATTACCAGTTCATACAATTGTAACTTAACTGTTATTTTTCTCAGTACTTAGAATATATGATTTTCTTGTTTTCCATGTCAGTTGAATCATTCTTCCCTTGTCCTTGTTCCTTTCTCTGTGACTGTTTTTGGTTCTTGTAAGTGTGTGTGTGTGTGTGTGTGTGTGTGTGTGTAGTTTTCTCCAATACGTTTTGGTGTGAATATCTTTTTATTTATTTTACTGATTACTTGTTAACACATATTATTCTACTTCCAATATTTATAAATTTATAAACTCCATCATCAGTTTTCAAAATTATCAGCAATTCTTTCTGCATATTATCTCTTTTTCTTGCCTAGTTGTGTTTTGTAGAACTCATTTTCACATATGTCCAGCTCTTTTGGTGTGTTCCCCAAGTCCACCTTACATTGTGTGTTTGTACTTGTTCTGTGCTTGTCGCCATAGCCTCTGCTCTGAATAACCTCATGGCTGCTTTCCATTTCACTAATTCTCTTTGTTTAGCTCATCCTTAGACTCAATTCTTGTGGCCATACATTTTTTATTTCTAATGGCACACTTAGGTCATTTTTCCAATTTGCCCGGTCATTTTACAAAGAATTTAATTTGTTTATTCTTTTTAAAATTCTATTCTGCTTGCAACAATACATTTGTATTTTATATAAAATCATTGTAAGGTTGTTCCTGCTATTTGTATCAATTTGTCTTCATTTACCATTTAAAAAACTGAGAATGCAGTAAGCTGAACTTAATCTGTAGCAACTCTGAAGTCATCGTATTGGTTAGCTTTTCCACTGCTGGGCCACATACCTGCAACTTAACCGTGGACAGGCTCTATTTGGTTCTGGGTGCACTACGAACCCACCACCGCCATCAAGATATAGAAGCTTCTAGCTCCAGAAATAGCTCAGGCGTTGCCCCTTTAAAGCCAACCCCCCACTACTATTCTACCAGCTTTCCTTCCTGGCATCCCCAAGTTCTGGAAACCACTAACTTCTTCTCCATTTCTATAATTCTGTTATTTTAAGAATATTATATCAGTCAGTGTTAATAAATGGACATGTGCCATTAAATAACCTTTTGTGATTAAATTTTTCTTGCTAAGCATAATTTCCTAGAGATTTGCTGAAGTTGCTGCATATGTGAATGTTTCTTTTTGACTGCTGAGTACTATTCCATGGGACAGATACTTCTTTAAACATTTTCTACTGAAGGAAATCAGTTGTTTCTGGTCTCTTTTATGAGTATTTTCAGACGTTCTTGTTTGTTGTGCACAGGATGAAAATTCTCTGTGGAGGAAAGAGTGGCTATGTTCTGTCTGCCTGTCTGTCTCTCTCTCAGTGATATTTATAGTTTGTAAGTTTTGGTTGTGAGCAAGCACAGGCCACTCTGATGGGGTCCTCTCGCCCATAAGCAGAGAAATCTTAGGATGCCATTTCCTCTGCCACTTTGGTTTGTACTTGATACGTGCATAGCTTGGTCCAGCTTCACCACTCAACTCTCTAATTTTCACTTTGATTTCTTCTGTATAAGTTCTTTGTTTTACCTTCGGATAATTTAAAAAGATCGCCAAAATAAGATTCTCGTGTGTTTTGCATGTACCTGCAGTTAGAGAGGGGGAGGCAGACAGTGAAGTTTACCTCCTGTTTACTCCTTTTCATCCTTCCTGCTGTCATCTTCATAACTCCTTGAAGCACATCTATTTAACTACTTTAAAAGGTAATTGATTATTGTTTGACATTTTAAAAAATTCATGTTAATTTGAGATTTTCTTCTTAAACACAATCACAGTTTTCAGATGTGTATTCTCCATCGGTGATTCATTTTCCCAACTCTTTACCTCTTTTATTAATAAATTATATGTTGTTTATTTTTATTGTTGTTATTTTTTGTCAGAACTGAATATTGCTGGGAAAGGGCCAGAGCAGAGTGTAGGGGGAAAGAAGTCTCGGCTTGCAAGCATGTTCAAAGTTTTGGCTTGCCTGTGCCACATTTAAAACGTATAATACAGCTAATGTATATAAGTAATGAAGTTACCTTTCTATACTTGTTATTTATGATATTTTAAAAAGTAAGAGGACAAGCAGCCTGTGGGCACAGGGAGGAAATGCCTGGTAAAGCATAGCTCTACGTGAGCGTGTGTGAGTACCTTTGTGCCTCTGTCCTGGTTTAGCTTTTTAAGCCTTAGAGAAAACCTTTCGGCAGTGGTTGGCAGTCACGAGCGTCCCACTGGCGGACTCTCCTCTTTCTCATGACCGCGGTGGCAGTGATGGATTCTCGTGTGTTTCCGGTTTTGGCACTCCACCTTCTTTTCACCACGGTGTGCTGCAGGTATTGTGGTGCCATCAAGCCTGCTCTGCAGTCTTGTTCTTCTGAGCAAGAGGGCATTGCTATGACTTCTTAGGTGTTCTGCACTAGGTTTACTGAAATGTGCATCTTTAGGAGCTTTGTGCCTACAACCTCGCTAATCCTGGCTGAATGTTCCCTCTTTCCTGTGGCCCTTTTCATACATACTGTGCTTTTGTTTTATGATGGTTCAGTTTTCTTTTATGAGAATCCCTAACCTGCAATCCTAAATGCTCGAAAAGTCATGCTTTCGGGAAGGTTTGGGGTGTCGAGCATTTTGGATATTGGATTAATATTGGATAATTTGACTGCACCATCGCAAAATTGGAAATATCTTTCAAATATCTTTCAAATGTAAATCATCTTCACGCTCTTGTACACTACATAGGCAGTTTCATAAGCTCAGTGATAACAGGGTACAGGACTCACTGTGGAAGCTCAGAGGAGGAGTGACTGAGGCAGATGAGTTGCATACATTGGGTAATGATGAGTGGTGAGCACTTAAAGATGTTTCTACAAGTAGTGAAGCTGGCCTTTGGAAGTTGCGTGCACTACAACACTCACAGGTGAAATTGCACTCAGACTGGTGCATGATAGGGTAATGCAGGGCTTGGTGCAGACAGTGTGGCCAGAGTCACACCTTAGCAGAGTGTTCAGCCCTTAATACTACTGTTAACTTGTCTTCAAGAACATTGGCATGCACCCCATTTAAGAGAACTTTGGCATCTTTACTTTCAACACACTTGTGCAACTACATATGTCAATGTCTTAGGTACTTTCTCTTCACTGACATACAATACTGAAAACCCATGTCTGTAAAGACGAGAGGTTAATTTTGGCTCACAGTTTGTAGAGGTTTGAATCCATAGTCAGCTGCCTCCAAGGCAAGGCAGCATTGTACAGGAAAAGGAACTCATGGAAAGAGCACAGAGAGAAGAGAGAGAAAGAGATCACGGAGAAGGTGAAGGAGACAGACCCTCCCAGGCCACACAGCAGGGACCCAGCTCCTCAACCAGGCTTCACTCCCAAGTCCACATTTAATTTATCAGTGCATGACCATGGAATCACGGTCCCAGGGATAGAAGTTGAAAACACATGTATTTGTATCTTCCATGAGAAGGAAAACCACTGTATCTCAGCCAAATGAACAGCCCTAGCAGATGCTTTAAAAACTGTTTAAATGTAGCTATCATGACTGTTACGGCTTCTATCTAGATAGCCCTGCGAAGCCTCATGTGCTCACAGGCAGGGTCTTGGGAAACTGATTGGATCATGGAGGGATGATGTGCATCAAGGATATTTTGTACACATTTTTTGTACCTTACTATCATAAGTGACACCTCTGTTGCTATATTCTGTTCATTTGAAGCAGAAACTAGGTCCACACCACACTCAAAGAGAAAGGGTTATATGAAGGAATGGATTCCTTGGTGAGGACGACTGGGGGCCATGTCAGGGACTGACTGCACATTCAGGGACTTGCACACAGTAGTTCAATAAAATTGCTGATTTTCAGCATCTTCACTGGGATGAGTTGCTTTGCATTTATTTAGGACAATATGTTAATGTCATCTCTTTTCATGATTGTGTTTGAAACTTTAATATTGTTCCAAAGCAATCATGATTTGCCTATTTACTTATATTAGTAAGCATTAACATTTATATCTGGATTTCCAAGAAAATATAGAATGTCTAGATCAGCTCTCTTGTCTTTGGACAGGGTTAAGTAATTTAGAGGAAAAATCCTCAATAAATTGTACATAAAATATACCGTATCTTGTATTTGAATTGTATAGACTACAAAATAACATTGAGTTTAACTGGTTTATTTATTTGTTGATAGAAATGGTTGATATATTCTACAAGTAATAGATATGTAACATATATGCAAGAACATATATGAAATAGGTAATATTAGTGCAAGAATGTATTTTCTTAATCAAGAATGGAACTCTTACAAAGATGAATGAGGTTGATTAATTTAAAGCTGAGTTAGCACTTGGTAGACATGTTCTTTTGCGACCTCTAGCCTGATATGCAAAAACTGCCCCAGGTTATGAATAAGAAAATTATATAATGAAATTAAAAATTAGCCGGTGTTACAGATTGGTAGCATTAATAAAACATTATTAGCTCAGAGTACAGAAAGCACACTTTTTGAAAAAAACTTTTGACAGTAATTTTGAATAAAAATAATATATTACCTCAGATTTAATGCATGAGTATGGCTGTTGTTAACATCGCATAACAGTAGCTCTTTTTGAATGTAAATTTGTCATTCATCAAAACAAATTAATTTATCTGCATATTAACTTTTAGGGGATGGTTTGGCTAGAAAGATTATTACAGATATTACTTCTTACCTATTCTTACAAGTGTCATGAAATTTTTTAAAGGATGTTTTAAAAAGTTTGTTTTGCTTTTATTTTAATAGCTCTACTGGCATAAAATTCATTTATCATGTGATATATATGTCTTAAGTGTACTAGTGTATACTTTGGTTTTAGAATCTCCACAGTTGCATGGCCATCACTGCAATCAATCTGAAACATTTTCATTATCCCAAATAGAAACTCTAGGACTTCGACCCCCATTGTTTTTTCTTTCCTCTGCCCGAGGTAACCACTAGTCTTTTATTTCTATGAATGTGCCCACTGCAGACATTACATGAATCTTATAATGTGTAGTCTTTGTAATTCCTTCTTTCTCAGCAGTTTTTCAAGATTCACCTATGTTATAGCATTTATCAGTACTTCATTCCTTTTTATTGCCAAATAATGTTCCATTGTATGAAATATTTCTGTATTTTGGCTTTTATGTGTAATGCTGCTGTGAGCATTAATCAAATTTTTATGTAGACATGTTTTCATTTTTCTTGGGTACACCATAAAAGCTTTAAGCTGACAAATTGAAGACAGGAAAAATTAGACGCAATGACTTTGGATTCAGATAGAGATGCTTTCAGTTCATTGTTTAGCCATTTTCTACCTATGTGACATTAAACCAATTGCCCAACATTACAGATATTAGATTTCTTTATCTGCATACTGGAGCAGGAACTTCGGGGTTTTGTGAAGTTTGTGGTATATCAAACAGTAAGCATTCAGTAAATATCCAACAAATAGCAGCCACTATCGTTGAGGACAAGGTAGAGAAATAGATAGTACTTAGAAACAGGAGAATATAGGGAGAACCCTCATGCTCCAATGCAAGTCTGACCCCGGGTAAAGAAAGAAAGGAAGGAGGTAGCATGGAAGAGACTGAGAAATAGCAGTACATTCCCGAGCGGGGTTCAACCGGGTGGATGGACTATACTGAAGTCAGAGTCATCCTGTGGAGTAGTTTGTGCTCTTGGAGAATGGCCCTACCCTGGTTCCCTGCCGGTGTCAGTCACTACCTAGAAGAGACCTGGGGTGGGTCTGACATTAGTGTGATCATGTTGGTGGATCAAGGTTGGATTAGTCACTTTCCTATCACTGGGATAAAACACCTGACTCCAGCAATTTAAAAGAGGACATGGTTACAGAGGGTTCAGTTCATGGTCGTCTTGCTCCAATACAGCAAACAGCATGGTGGAAGGGTGTGGCCATGGAGAGCTGCTCATCGCATGGCAGCCAGAAAGCACAGAGAGAAGGAAGGAGCCAGAGGCAAGAAGAGGCCGTCTAAGCGACCTCCCCGGTGACCTGCCTCTTCTGCCCAGCCCCCACCTCCTGATAGCGCATTCAGCCGTGAACTCCTCAATGAATGAATCCACTGATCAGGAGAGAACTTCCCTGATCAATCACATCCCCAAACCCCACCTTGGAATATAAGAAACCTCTGGGGGATATTTGGACTCTAAACCATAGCACAAGTGGATATTTGTGTGGTCCTTATAGGATATTTTTATAATTTACTTCTGGCAGTTTATGATACTAATAACTTCTCAGGATTATTACTTTTATGAGTATTTTCTATTCTTGGTTCTGAGAACCTTTCAGTTATGTGATGCTTACATTATTTCTATGGTAATTTCCTTAATTACATTTTCTTTCATTTCTTCATGTAGTTCTTCTTGGTCCAGTGCTGGGCCTCTAAGAGTAGTGCACTAAGTCTGGTAGTTTTCTTTCCCCGCCATCACCGTAAGCCTTTTTCTCTCATCCTGTTCTTGTGAGAGGTCCCCTTTCTACCCTTCCATTGACTTTCTAATTTTAACAATAAAGGAGAAGTGGATAAAATGCAGTAGGAATGTGGGAAGTAGAATATAATCGGAACAGGTGATGCTTTAATTCCAGACTTTCTTTCAGTCCCCGTGCTATTGATGTCCTCCATAACAGGCTTTTTCATTGAGTATTTTCATGTTCTTTTTTCTTTCTTTTATGTATTCTTTCTTTTAGTGATATTGCCTTAGGATCTTCACACTAAGTTACACCCATTTTTTTTGAATTCTTGACTTCAAGACAGAGATTTACTAAATCATCCAAGCTGGGCTCAAACTTGCAATCCTCTGGCCTTAGCCTCCCAGAGTGCCAGGATTAGTCTTGCATTGCCATGTCTGGCTTAATATCCCCTTTCATGCCATATACCGGTGGTCTTTGGGTATTTGTTTTTATATGGACACAAGCTATTGAAAGGATGATGTGATTGAGTGTACCACACACATAAGATTTTTTGGCTGGTGTGTTTTGTTGGCATTTGAAGTGATTGCACAGCAAGCTGACCTTTTCCGCTAGGAGCTTTGCTACTGTCAGCATGTGGAGGTCTTTCTTTCAAAGACATTTTGCTTCATCGTGAACGTTCTGATTCCTCATAGAAGAAATTTTTCTACAGAGAGTGTGAGAAGATTCTTGTACTTCGTACCCATGAATTGTTCTGACTCTTAGATCTTTCAGTTTCTTCATTGGAGCTTGGATGCTGGTGCTTTCTGTGTATATTTGTTAAATTAAATAACAAAGTTGTGCGGCCGCTGTACTTGTGTGGCCCAAGGTTAAATCGCGAAGTTTCGGTGGAGTGGAGATGGAGCTCCTGACGTCAAGAACAGCGCTCTCTCCGATGTACCGCACTTCTGCACATGTACACGACAAACTACGTGATGGGATATCACAGAAGACTCCTCACTTGCCCTGCCTTTGGTGCGTAGTGTAAAGTGCTGGATGGCACTGCTGCTGATGAACACTGAGGAAAACCTGATCCACACACCGTGGTAAGCAAACAGGACTCCGAAGGGGTTTGGATTCAGGACGAGTTGGGCCAGATTGAAAATGGAAGCCTGAAGGAAGACAGGACAAATGTAATTTCTGAAAAGAGTAAAAGCAAAAGGCTAGATTTGAGTTCAACATAAATAACATGTTTCTGATAGCTAGAGCTATTAAATATTAGGCTGACTTAAGCAGTCCGGAGCGCCGGGACAGGAGGGTTTGTCCCAAACTCCAAGACCTGTGCCCAAGAGATTTCTGTACTTGATATGAAAGTGCAGAGATAATTTGATTAATATTGTAATAAATGTATTTCAAAGATATAAAATCTATATATTCATTTACTGTGTAACTCAATACATTTTGAGTTCTATGATGTGAGTAAATTTAACTGCATCTAGTCTATGACATAAGAAACTTACAGTGAAGTGTGTGGTCTAAAATGATCCTTATCATGACCAAGATAGATATGGTAATATACACAAGTCAAGATTTCATACACACAGATGCTATAAGTATGTATTTAAAACTCTTAAAGGATTAAATTCTGTAGGTTAGCTATCATGAAACGTTGAAAAATCATCATAGTATGACAAGGTATTATTTATATATGGACCACTGAAGCATAAAGGCTGTTTTGCACTCACAGATAAGGAAGGTTACTTTGAAGGGGATACCACTTCCACAAATCACTGAATTTGTCTTCAAAGTTTTGGAGAACAAGGACTCATGGATCTATCATTAATATGAATATAATTGCAATTTAAATGGTATAGTAAAGAGTTCTTTGTTTCGCTGAGATGCTGGCCAGAATCTAACAGGCAGGGTCTGTTAAGACGCATCGTCCGGCCTTTTCACGGTGCAGATAGCGCTTTTGCAGTACCACGTTGATGAGAACAACTTGCTGCATGTTCCGAGGCCACAGGCAGCTCTGTCACCTTGGCATCAGCTGGGCTGTGTGTCTGATTTCCTTGGCTTTTCTGATATCCGCACATCCATATTTTAGCTTAACATATGATAATGTATTCTGTGCCTATTGTTATTTCTATGGGAGTAACTTCCAGCTGTACTATGAGAAATTCTCTTAAATTCAAACATTCAGTTTCTCTCTGTGTGTATTGTATTTCCTCTGTTACTGTCAGTGTTTCTTCCCAGGGATCATAATCACACACTCTCGAATTAACAGCAAACTAGCAGCTGGCTGTCTCATATTATTTATATAGACACTTGTGTTAAATTCTTTCTGTGTAACATGTTAATGTGTATTTGTTTTTAAAGATAAAGCTAAGAGGAACCTCTAAAACTGTTGTTTGTAAGTGTGCCTAGTTTCCAGGAAACTCGATTCTGAGGACTTGAGCGTAATCGCTCACCCTCTCGTTGTTACTCTGGGTGCCTCGAGGAGCTCCTCTTCCTAGTCTAAATAGTCTTGCTCTGGCAGAGGACCCTATGGAGCCAATGAACACGGTAGGTTAATGACAAACGTGAAGAAAATTGACATCACTTCTACATCAGGGGTACACAATACTAAAGATCTCTACTTCTCTGGAATTGAGATATTTTAATGCACTGAGCTATTGAGGTAGCACGTCTCCACTTGTGCTTGAATTAGCAAAGAAGTAGAAGCACGAAGGAAGTCAGCATGTCCCCTTCACATTACTGACATGTACCGCCCCTTAAAATCAGAGCATCAACCCCGAGTAAACACCCATAGGGTAGTGTTCGTGTTTGACCAGCTCTTGCCGCTGTATATGAATTCTTCAAAACTTTGGCCAAACTCATTTTAAGGGCACAGTTAGTATCAAGTAGGAAGAGAAAAATCTGAACAGTAACAATTCAGAATATGTCTGGTCTCCTGATATTGAATGCATGCTTGACAATATTACAGTCCTGTTTATACACATGCACAGTGTAAGTAAATACCATTATAACTGAGTGGTTGATGAAATGTTGAAATGTAAACAAAAATACTTGAATTATACACTCATTAAAAATTTCTGGCTATTGGTTTAGCCTACCTACATGTTCTTGGTAAATAACAATAAGAGAAAGATTAATCTGGCATGTTGTAATCAGAAATGTGATAATGAACTATCAAGTCAAACATTTAGATGGACAGATTTAGACTTTGCCAATAAAGACCAGCTCAGTAAATACTGGGCAATCACAGTAAATTATGTTTACTTAGCACCTCGTCTGTCCACGGAGTTTTTTATCTACCCAAATACCCCTTTGGAACATATACTCTTCACATTACAAAGATAAAAATAAAACTCAGAGTTTAAGTAAGGGGTAAGTTCAGGCAGTGAAGTGGTGGTAGATGGAAGAATTGGAGCTTTTTTTTTTTTTTAACAAAAATGCATTGCCTCTTTATACAAATTCTGTTTGTCTTATTTCAGTTGTGGCACTAACTGTGCTGTTTAAGACCCATTTCAATTTTTTTATAAATTACTTTTTCTGATTTTGAGGCTAGAAAAAGAAAAAACTCACTTAGGTAAACTTCCCTGCAATTCATGGTAGTCGGGCCTTGGTCATGGCCAATGTGATGTAACTAATGTATTAAAAAAATACACCTTAAAATGGGCATTTCGCTATTGGAAATACTTGGTGCCAGACAGGAAACCATTATTATATGATACACACTTTTTCAAATGCCATCGACTCTACCATGGGATATAGATCATGACCAGTTGAGACTTTGGCATTGATTAAAACAGTAAATACTTTTCAGAATATGTGTGCCATCTCCTCCTGTAATCTTGCAGTAAATTGCTGTGAGAAATAGATGAATTTGGAGCAAAGTCTGAAAATGTGTAAGGGGAGATAGAAAGAAATAATTGCTTCTTTTAAGGAAGGTGTGCACTGTGTACAGTGTGTGTGTGTTTAACAAGAGTCCTATAACTTAGCACCCGGAAGTGTTGATGAACCTGAGTGTTTCTAGACCCCAAGCAGTGTGATGCCAGGCATTGGCTGTGAGGTGTGAGCCTCCCTGGAGATGAGTCCCAAGCCTTCACCAGTGTGTGAGTCCAGGGCACAGCTCACGCTAGTCATGTTTTCTTACCTTGCAATGGCCAAAAAATCCAGACCAACCCTCCTGACAGCTTCTGAGGAACAAAGAATTACTGTCATAGTAAAGAACATCCTGGCCAGCACATCAAAGGTGGGCATTCAGAAGTCTCCATTCAAATCTGCTTCTTGTCCAGTGGGCAGCAGCTTCTCTGAAAGACTATGTGGCTAAGCTAAAAAAAAAAAAATAACAAGACAAACATCAACAAATCTTTGCTCTTGCCAGCTTTATAGGATCAGGAAGAAAAAAATTTCAAGCCAGGGCAACTGAAGACGGAAATGCCAATAAACCTCCCTTTTTCTTTCAGCAAGGATTCCCAAAAATTTCATCCTTAGAGGATATAAGTAATCCTAGAAATAAAATAACTCAATGTGGGATTTGCAGCCAAACTACCAGTCAGTTATCTGGTCAATTCAAGTAACTTAAAACCTTGAAACTGTCTTAGGAGGTCTCAGGAGTTACCCAGCAGTCAGGCAGAATGTATGAAAAGCACCTCTCAGGGAAGATGTCATAGTTCTGGGCCTAAAATTATTACTACAAATATTTCAGAGGCAATGTTTTGCACAGCAAAATTTCCATGGAAAATAAGACACCATGAGTGAGAAGCAGTAAATAATAAATAAAAGAGAAATGAAAATAGAATCAGATAATACACCAGTCAGTTTTTGTATATTAAAGAGTGAAACTCAATATAGGAAATTCTTGCAGATTAGTTGAGTCACCACCTTTCTCTTCCGATCTGTTGATGGATGCAGTCCTTGCCGTGGAGCTCAAAGCCAGAAGCAGTGCAGTGAGACTCCTGAAGACAAGCGCATCAATGCAAGGCTTGAAGACTATGCCTAGGGGTCTTTGCTTGGGGTCCCTGGAACTTGAACTCACACAGGCTTTTCATTGTGATCACGGGAGACAATGGGCTGGTAATATTCTAATCGTCCTCCAAGAACATGCCTGAGAATCGGGGCTCTTCCTTGTACCAGTGCAGCAGTGTTGGGTGTTTGTTATGGATAAGAGCCACTGTTTGCAACTTTTCATTCTTCTGATGGGGAGTTTTGTTGTGGATATTCCATTCTTCTCATCCTCATCAGTGCTGAGTGAGCTGTAGGAAGATAGTGTGTATTTTAGTTTAGTGGACAGATCATTGGGCCACACCCAGAACTGCAGGACAGGACTGCAGATGACTTTAAATTGAGTACAGCAACAGATGTAGTTTCTGCACCCTTGGAATGGGAGGAGTGTGCTCCACAGGAAGTGTGTATAAGGAAAGACGGTTATTCGAATATTTTTGTGGTGGAAGAGCAAGCTACAGAGGATCTAAATCCCAGCAGTCTGACTCTTGGGTCCAAGTTTTGGACTGAGAGAAGGAGCCTGTAGTCACTGCCTGGGGGAAGGTCAGACAATCGAACTTTTGTATGATGGTACCAGTTGGAGGGTGAGGAGTTCTCTCTAAAGAGGAGAAAGGGTCCTTTTAGCTCGGCCCCAGCCAGCTTCTTGATTTCTCCTCAGAAAAGAATTTCATTCTGCATCAATGAAAAGCCCAGGCAGAGATTAAGCAACACATGCTCAGAGGGAGATAGTGTGGGTGCGAGAGGGGGAGAAGCAGTGTGGTCTGGGTTTGCTGATACATATGTGATCTTGCAGTAACCTTCAAATGGACATTGTAGGATGTTTATTCTTTGACTTGTTTATCATTGACCTAGATCTGTTTTCTGATGGTCTGGTTACCAATTAGTGGTTGAAACAAATACAGACTTTATTAATTAGGCTAAAATATAAACTGTATGTTTAAGTTTAGAGGCACAATAATCTTTTAATAGTCCTGTTTATGTATTGTTCCCTGTGAAGATGTCTTTCATGTAAATTGTGTAACTTATGAACTTATAATATCTTTAAGATTCTTACAAATTTGGGAGCAAAGAGCTGGAGGAAAAGCAGGTGTAGGTAGTGAAGAACGGTCTGGTGACCTTGGGTTGACCTCTGGTGACCTGATCATGCCTTCAAACTATAGTTTCCTAGCCATCTTTCTACCTGTCTTTTAAGAGTTTTCTATCCTATCTCAGTAAGACGGGGAAAAAAGCAACTCACTGACCAAAGGAGCAAAGACTCCACGAGATATAAAAGCGGCGTGCATCGGAAGCCGGGATGAAACCCCGGGAAGAGATGCAGCTCTTGTTTAGGGCTGCTCCACCTGTGCAACAGCCATCTCTGCTGTCTGTGGTTGTATTTCTTTCCTATAATAAATGTTGATTTTATTTTAGCCTTCTATCTGGCCCACACATGATTTCCATCTTGTGCATAGAAACTCAGCACTAGCTGGTGGCAGGATCAGTTAGGGAGTCATCAGGATATAGAAATTACACCAGTAATTTGAACTGGGAACATTTACCATCAACCCTTATTGGGTAGTAAGGTACCAATAACATTTAAAAAGGATAAATAAGAATTCTAGATAGCACATCAAAGTAAAGTTTGGCAGATCTGAACACTTGGAAACCTAAGGAGGGGACCTGAGGAAGGAAAAGTGTCACAGGGTTGGACCCTGTTGGAGAGGATGTGGGGAGCTTGCTGGACTCTGGAGTTCTCTGAGATGTCACGGGCTGGAGCTGCTTTGCAGCCCCTGGCCTGGTTGTGATGTGCAGGAAACAGGGTCTTGCTTTCTGCAGTACCAGCAAAGCTTGCTAGAAGTTGGGTGCCACTGGGTCTCCCGTGTACGGCTGGTAGCTGTACCGCAGAAGCAGGAAGCAGGCTACAGGAGTTGGGAGGAGAAACCCTTTCCTCTGCGTGTCTTGAAATCACCCTCTGGCATTCTTTCTTTTCCAATTAATAGTGCGGCAAACATAAATGTCCATGGGTCCAGATCTAGTTTTACAGTGCAAAGCAAACAGAAGTAAGAAATGGGTAACTGACCAACGTAAACTTTGCATGATGCAGACTAGGGAAACTCCATAGACTTGATCACTGTGTCCCTCTCTACTCTGTGGCTTAACTTGTTGTTATTATTGATTTTCTACACTTCCTCCACCTAAGGACGGCATATGACTTAGTTCTAAATAATAACATTTGCCAGTTCTTCTGTTCATTTTTTTCCAATTACAAAAACTGACTACAGTTGCAACAGCCATCATACTCAAGAGAAGAAAATGCTAAGATCATTACACATAAACATTAATTTTGAAAACATATGTAATTTGTGTATTATAAAAATATCCTTGGTGATAATCACTGAATCTGCATATGTATACTACTAAAGAGACATCTATACCCATGTACACAAAACTCATCTGTCTTAACTAGTGTATAATGGACTCTTGAGTTTAGCCACTATTTATAGTTAAGGCATCACACTCAGATTTACCATGAAGTATAACCACCTTTTATTGATATTATGGATGATGTGTAAACACCATTTTGTCTCACTAGCGTAAGAACCTGAAAGAGTGAATAAAATCTAGGAGGTACAATAGACATTGTGAAATGAAAGGAAACTGCTCAAAAGGAAAGAACAACTGGGATAAGGTAAAAGAGAAAAGAAAGAAGGGGAAGTACATATATATGTATACACAGGTTAACTAACATAGCTGTACTACTGACTTTTATTACTTTATTTAAAGGAACAGTTAATGTTTAAGTGTTGAATCAATCTTACATGTCTATATTTGTTTATCTGAATAACCAATTTGAAGATATCAATATGTAATACAGTAATCATTGTTAATTTCCTATCACCTTGTCTGTATTGCTTGTATTGTTTTTGTGTTATTTTCTCCATGTATGTGTGTTTGTTAATACGCTTCTGTTCTTTTACCTTTAAAATAAAAAAAAATTATGGATGAATTCTTTATCTCCATTTCTTCCTGCCAGTAAATGGATGGTAAAGGGAAAAAACCTTATACTAGTCCATTTTGCCCCAACAGAATAAATAAAATAGTCTTTTAAAATGCATTGGTCTTTTCAAAACTCCTTGAGCTGCCCCTGATCCTCTTCAAGATGTTCTGTGGATGTTTAGGTCCTAGCAGACCTCATGCTCCTAGTGGTGATCTCGGTAGCAGTGTTTGGTTTCTGCTCATTGGTTCTTTGGTCTCATTCCTTGGACTTGCACTGGTTTGGACTGCTAAGACCTGCATTTGATGTAACCACTCCATTTGAGTTAGATCCGGCGGCTTTTCTTAGCTGACCAGGTCCTGCATCATCTCTGTCTTTGCATTCTCTCTAAGACCCTCCATGAGCTTCAAACGACTCCGTAGACAAGGCCAGGTACTCTACAGGTTCTCACTCAAGATCATCTCATATTTGCCACAGTTGTTCTATGACCCGACTTCTGGCTTCCAACTTAGATATCACTTGTCCCTTAAAGGATATGGGTGCCTGGACTTTCTGTCCTTTAAGTGGCAGAGGAGTGAAGGCAGACTTGCGAGGACTAAACTGTCTACCTGATCACACCGTTTGATTCTTCGTGGCCGCTGCTGCCGCTTGGCATGGCGACCAGAGCTCTGTTCCTCCCAGCCCAGCGCTCTGCCGCCGAAGCACACCTCCAGCCCGTGCCTGACCCTGTCTACCGTGATGGAGCTATCCCTTGCTATGCTGAGGCTGGCTTTACAATGATACCCTCCCAGGATCCAGAGCAGGAGGTAGGAACATGCCTGTCTTTGTTGTCTCTCTCAATGTGCTAAACTTTCTGCTTTAGGGCTGGAGCCTAGGGCAGCACGCCGCGTTCTCGTTCTAACCGATCTCCTGGGCTCTACCCTGCCTTCCGCAGTCCCTGGGGTCAGGAGAGACAGGCTTGTCACCTTCTCTTCTTCTCCCAGGCCCTCCTGTCCATTACACTTCCTTCATTCCAAGATAGAAATTGTTCTCCCAGTGGATGTAATTAGATGGTGTACAGTGAGAGGAACAGCCTTACTAACAAAGGAAAATAAAGGAAAGGTATTTAAAATATGTGCCTATTACATAGACCCAAGCATGATTTGTACTAGCATTTTCTAGTTCTACTGTCTTCTCAGTGACATTTTTCAAACCAATTGGAAATGCTTTTGGACAAAGAAACAGCTTGCAAGTTGAGGTAGAAATACTGCAGCTAATTAGAAATTAGTAAAAACTACAAAATATATTTAGAAAACATTTGTATCCCTCCCACATTACTTTCTCATGTATTGTGTTCTTAGGCATTTGTTAAAACTTCAAATCATGTAGAAAATTAACTTTAAAAATAGGGAACATTTACAGGTAAACAGTTTCTATTACAAGTAAAAGAACATGCGTCCTCATTCAAATCATGCGAACAGATAACAATTCTGGAGAAAAACTTTTAACACGTTTCTGTTTTGTGTGTCTATTTCAATGACCTGCTTTGCCTCTTCAGAGACTATGTTTCTTTCCAGTTAATTTTTCTCCTTCTAAATTGTCTAAGGACTCTGGAGCTTATTCAGTTTTTCCTGTCTGCAGCTTCAGATGTCGTGCAGAAACAAAAGCTGGCAGATCCAATCTGTGCACAAGCTCCCCAGCCTCGGTCCTGGCCCCATTCTCAGTGGACCACTTGGTTTGCAAGCTTTTGTGAACTTACGTTGTGCTGTGGGAACCCGCTGCCCTGGGTCAGTGCCAGAGCAGTGCTGGCCCCTCACACTAGCCTGTGAGGTTCACACTCCTACTGCACACTGTCCTGTGCCACCTGTGCTTTCTGAGGATGACACCGTGTTAGAATGGCTGGGGCGAGAAGGCCAAGGGGACTCGACTGGGGCACACAGGCTGGACAGTCTCTCCGCCCCACAGGATGTGTCAGGATGAATCTGCTTCCAGCAAACCTTCTGTGGTGAGCCCAGGACACTGGTTCACATCATTCTTCAGACTTAGGTTGAGCTGACCTCTGTAGTACTTAGATACCTTCTCAGCAAAAATCAGCTGGGGCCATTCTAATTTATCTTGCCAAAGACTCTACAGTGTGCCTCAGAAGTAAAAAGACCTCCCTTCCTGCCTCCAAAGAGGACTGTTTGTTTTTGCACCTAAATTAAATTGCACATAAGCTCCTCTGTGATCTGAAGTGCATGTGGTGGATCCCCTTCATCAAGCCACACAGAGTTCCTCCCAAGGTCATGAAACCCATAGAAACCACATTCCTTTCCTTCAGATGTTCTTTGAAATGTCTCCTTTTGGGGGAAATCTTTTTAATTCCTACTTCTCCTTCTCTACATCCAAATAAATTAAAATTTTCATTGTATACTTCAATAATTCTCTGAAATTTTCCTTCCTTGAATTACCCTTCTATAAAGTGTTTTGAAGTTATTTTCATAATAGCTACCTTTCCTCATAAATCTCTAAACTAACACCTACCACAGTACTTGGAACATAGTAGGAAGTCAAGGAAACAATTATTGACTCAATCACACTGTAGGTTTGCAAAAAATCTATTAAGTCTCATTCTTCTCTGTGTATGATCTGGGCCAGGGGAGAAATAAGACCAAACAATAAGGCAGACAAGAAGCCCAAATATCACTTTTAGGAACTGATACAACTCATAAAACAGAATGTAGTGTGTGCAGAGAAGTGGATTTTTGAATACTAGAGAGTGAGTTTTAGACAACCTTACCCAGGGGAGGCTTCGGGGACTGGGCAGACACCAGCTACTCACCACCCCATATCTCAGCCCTAGTAACTCTTTCTGTCCCGCCTCAGCCTTGCTGCAGGACCTTGAACTGAGCTCTCTTCTAATTAGATTAGACTACATTTCCAGTGGAAGGAATAAGAGTGAGGGAGGTATTTACAGTTGCCACAAGTAACATTCCTGTATAAGTAAATATAAATTTATGTCAAAATTTTCAACATCTATAGAGTGTGTGTGTGTGTGTGTGTGTGTGTGCTGTTTTCCCAGGGATTTGAATGTCTTTTGCTGGCCAGTTATGACTAGTCTGTTCGTATTTGTTCTCTTTGCTGAAATATTTTTTATTGCTTTCCCATATTGACTGGGAAAAGCCTGTTATTGGTAACAGAAACAAGCCCATTCTCATCTATGATGAAATTACCTTTCCTTGTTTGCTAACATCTTCCTAACCTACGTGAGGAGATTTTGAAACCTACTGACTTTCTGATTCTTTATGTGGCTATTCCTTGTCAATTATTTCCTTCATGACTTTGTCTGTGTTTGACTTTAAGAACAGTCATGCCTAATTTCTTGATATTTCAGGGTTTCTTTTGTAGCATTTAATACTGGATCCCTCTGGAATGTATTTGATATAGGCTGTGTATTTGAAATTGGGGCTATAATTTCTTAAATGACCAGTATTCCAACGCTTCTATCTCTGTTAAATGGCATCTTACCATACACTACATCCTTTCTTGTTCTCAAGTCTTGACTATGCTGTCTAACCTATTTCTTATTTTTAAAAATATCTCATATAGGTTCACATGGCTTTAATTGCTATAAATTACTCTTTTTTCACAAAATATTAAGGCCGTATTTCCTATTTTTCAACTCTGTGAATTTTAATTTTGGCATCATCCAAGATATATCTTTACTTTTGTTGTTGGTGTTAGTAGGAATTGAACCCAGGGCTTCCACACTGAGCTACATCTCCAACGCATTTCTAAACTTGTTTTTGTAATTTGGCACAAGGTTTGTTGATCTGCTAAAATGTCCACTTTGTGCTGGAACTTGCAATAGTCCTGATACAACCTCCATACATGCCAGGATTGTGGGTGTGCACTGCCGTGCCTGGCTCAAATTGGGGTTTTGATGGGTTTAAATTAAATTTGTAGCATAGTCTAGAGAAAAATAATATTTTTAATAATTTCCCTTTTTTTTTTCAAGGTCTGTCTTTATGTACATAGGTCTTTAAAATGTTTTCATCAGTGCAATTTTCTGATTTTCTTCAAAAAGTCCTGCATACTATTGTTATGTTAATCTTATTTCTAGAAATGCCGTAGTTTCCCATTGGTTAATGGCATATTCTATTTCGTTTTCAAAGTGCTTATCATTTATGTGTGGCAACACAATAATTGTCATGGAGTAATTTCATACCTTATTAAGATCTCTAATTGAGTCTCAGCGTTCCTCTGCTCTTCTCTGCGCTCTCGCTGGAGGGCTGGGTGCTGTTAGTGTCTGCTTGTTCTGTCCCTCACCGGCGTCTGGAGGTGGGAAAGTGAACCCGAGAACTGAAGAGCGGTGGTGCTCTTGCCACGGTCCCCTCGGGTCCCGACTGACCACCTGTCCTTGGGGCACCAGCGTCACGGAAAGTTCCGCAGCGACACTCTTTCCCATCAGGTGTCTTCATCCACGCCCTCGCCATTCTCACGCAGTCCAGTTTTCCCATCCGATGTCAAATCAGTCAGCAACGTGGATTCACGGAAAGGGAAATGTCCGACCACAGCCTCCCCCCAGGCTGGCTCCTTCCCTCCTTGGGCTTTGTCCCTTTTGACTGGCCAGGTCCTCAGAACTGTCCAACATCAAACTTACCTACACACTGCACTGACTTTGGGATGCAGGAGGAGATGGTGGCGGGGTTGAAAGTGAGTCGACTCTGGCAGATACTCTCCGCTCGACCCCTCGTTATTCTCTGGGGTCTGTGGCCGATTGTGGCTCTTCCCTCGCTTCACCCTCCATTTATATTTTTTTCTTTACATTGGCTAATTTCATACAGGATTTTAAGCAAAAAGCGTGCACTCATTGTCTTCCTTAGAGAGGCCCATGCTGCTCTTTTCATGACCACCGGTAAGTATCAAGTACTAATGTGACTCTTCCCTTTACCAGGCTTCATTTCTGTACCTTTTGCTGCCAAAGCATAGAACCTAAGCAGTTCGAAATTTATAAGTGCACTGTAAGGCTTTTTAAGAAGTCGTATTTTTGCACATTCCTCTTTTTTTAATTCACAGTTTTATTTGGGGATGATAACAGGACTCTCGCATGAATATATGGCAGTTCTAGCTCCAACACAGTGTAAGCAGTGTCTCTATTTCCTGTTACAGCTCTTAATGCACAATCTTCACTGCAAGATTTTTTTATGTAAGTACTTCTATGGGTGCATAACATTTTAAGACCAATGCTTATGCATTCTTTCAAAGTATATAAGTTGTTTGTTAATGAAATTATGTATTATAAATTTGGAGGAGTCACTTTTTACTTTGAATACTGACAAAGTTGATTCTCTTAAATATTGTCTCTGATACTTCTCCCATTGCTGAGAGAAAATATCCAACACAGACAGGTTACGGGAGGAAAGGTTTACTCAGTTCACAGTTTGTAGAGCTTTCAGTTCATAATTGGCTGGCTCCAGGGCAGAGTGGCACATGGCAGACAGGCCTCAAAGGGGAGAAGTAGCTCATTGTGGGCAGAGGGTAGCAAAACAAGCAAGGGAGGACCACAGCTCTTTCTGTGCCTTACACCTTTCCCAGGCTACTCAGCACAGGCAGCACTCACACCCTCAAACCTAGTGCCTTTGACCCTCCACTGTACCATGAATCAATTCCAGCAGCACACACTCTAGATCCAGTCACCTCTGAAAATGCCTACCTATGACTGCATGATGTTTTGGGGGCCATCGAAACACAAGCCGTAAAAAGTGTGTATTACTTTTATAGATTATTCCTTGAGTGTATAACAAAGCAAATATTTACAATAATATTCTGTTATTATCCCAAATGCCAGCTGACACACTGCAATCTCTTTCTACAATTAATTCACTGTTTGTGATGCAGATGCAACAGCAGGGAGTGTGTCCCCAGACCCCAAGATGACTCTTGGCTGCACAATGAGTAGCTGGGTATCCTTAGCCAAGTCACTCACTACCTTTGCATCCCTTTGCCAGCTCTCAAAATAGCTCTCCAAGTTGTGCAGATAGTAAAATCTCATTTTCACTGAGGTTTACTTTGGGTTGATTAGTCACCTCAAGTATTTTCTAAGTTACCTTAACATTCTGAGTGTTGGTACCAGGTCACTTCCAAAGTACCTGCATGGACAGACTGTCCAGGGCAACTGTGGATTTTTAAAATTCATCTTTCAGGAAATAAAGGAACAGTACTGAAAACATAGTAGCTACTAAATAAAAGTTGTGGTCATTAAGTTATTACAGAAGCAATGGAAAGAATAATGAATTTTGATAAGAAAATGTCAGGAATTAATCCTCTAAACAGATACAGCTTTCATCACACACATGTTAAAAAGCTACCGATTTTTATTGACCACTTAATGTATATCAAACACAGTGGTGCTATGCGTTTCATACCTATTATCATCTGCAATTGTCATGACAAACCAGAGACAGCCATTATCAGCTGTTCTGGAATTCTAAGAGGAATATTTTAGTTTCTTTTCATGGAATTGAGGACTTCCTTCTGTATGGTAGTGTCTGTAAGATTCTGAATTAGTAAAGATGTTTGATAAAGAAAGAATGAATAAATGTCTTAAGGTGAAGCTAACTAGCAAATGTAGACAATGAGTTATTTCACAACTATTTGGAAAAAAAAAGTGAAATTCAGTGTCAAGGTTAATTTCTGTGTTGTATCATTTTTCTTGAACCAAACTCCCCCATTTACTCTTGGAGAGGCATTTTATTTTAAAGGTAGCCCACAAGACCCTTTATTTTTATTAAGCCAGTTATTTTAAAGTTAAGGAAAGCAGGAGTAGATTTTCAGGCTTTAGTACATGAAAGACGTTTGTGTCAGAAGAAATGCCCGTTTGTAACTCATTCATTCACTAAGTGAACCATCAGGCAGTCACCCTCAGTGGGCTGTCAGGGTATTTCATTTACCCTCCTTATTCAAACTCAGGTTAACTTCGCGGTTTCCCAGTTTATCTGTTGTGATCCAAACAGTGGAGCAGGACGAGGGAGAGGCTGGGTTCCATTAGGCCTTAACGTATCATTGGCTGTCAGGTGCGTCTTGTTCTGCTGTCCGTCCTCATTTAACGATCCCACAGGATCTCTTAATGAAGTTAAGCCCCAAGTTCACTCCAATAATTCCGTGGCAAGAGTTTGTGCATTGTAACAATTCATCACTTGTCAGGAAGGCACTTTTAGTTTATACATTTAATAAGGGCATCCTCTAGCTTGGTTAATTAGAAGTGAACAGTTTGCATATTTACTAAATGTGGAGTGTCATTGCCACCACGGCCTATTGCCTACATGAATTATTTCTCTATCTGCAATAAACAGCTGGGTAATTATTACTGCCATAATCAGATAAATTCCCCCTCTAAGGCTTTTCTTACATGGCGATACTTTGAACTCATCCAAAGCTGAGCAAAATTTATGAACTCCCGCAGCTAGGCCACTTTTTCATACCGTGGTGTCCCTGTTCTCTATTTCAAGGGCATGAGTACAGCACCACAGATATTATATTAATAAAGAGAATAACTGTGATTGCCTAAAGATAACATTTCCATATACCTCATTTTAAAAATACAGTATCGTGACCTCAGCTAAGCACGTCCTACCGTGGTGGCTTTTGTATGCAGAGAGCAGCCTCGCTGATGGAAGGGCTAACCGAAGGAGCAGGGAAATAGCGTCCTAGTTTTCTTGAAACAAGTTAGTGTAATGTTAACTATACATGCAATTTTAGGCTACATTCGTTTTTATATATGAGGGTGTGATGATTACAGTAATCAATTTGGTAGAGTTCAGATACTAATGCATATTAGTGGCCAATTTAAAATACAGCACACATTTCCTGCTTTAAAAGGAACCTGCTCATTTGTTTATAACTAGTCCTTAATAACAAAACCCACTCAGTCACTTTAAAATATGGAATGATATCAACCATTTGATTCATTTTTTTACATGTCCTACTTTGTAACAAGAATATCTTATAAGTTGTTTCAAAAAGTTTGAAAGCAAAGCATATAAAAAAGAAAAAAAAAACTTTCAAGCTCAAGAAGAAATCAAAATAACAAAAGGTTTATTGTAAATGCAACTCTTTGCAGGCTGAATTTTAAACTAGTTAAAAAAACATGTACCAGAAAAGAGTAAAAGAGCGAAGGACCACGGTGAAGGGAAACAGGTGGGTGACTCCAACAGTGAGATTGGGCAGGGAAATCGTTTAATTGAATGTATTCCATTAACAGCATAAAGGAACATTATTGCATATGCCAAAACCTTGCTTTTTCTCTTGCTGATTCTAGAAGAAATTTCAAACTTGAATCTTAAGATGAGAAGTGTAATGAAAAAGGTCTTCACTGGGTGTTTTTTAAGATAAAAAAATATAGTCTGAATTTCAAGTCTCTCCTTAGCATAGAGATCTTTGGGAGTGGAGGATTCCAGGGCCAAGCAAGGATCTAACATTTTAGTCATGGACTTAGCTTTGTCGTCCAACTGTAAGGACTGGATGGACAAGAAGTTCTGGTTACCCTCTCCTGTCACCTGATGCTTTGACAGATGTATAAAGCAAAGTTCCCTTTTCCTTTTAATTATGATGAGAATACAGAACGTGATTTTCCATTTTGCTTACAGAGAGTAGATTTAATTCAGATGCAGATGCTTTATGTATTAATAATATGTGAATATTTTCAGCCTTAAAAATGTTCACATTATTGTGAAATGGTATTGAGATAATGTAACTATTACTAAAAATTATTTGTAATATTATTTAGTGGGATATTTGTCATCATCTTATTTGACCTCTTTGAAGCTTAATAAAGCCACTGACTATGTGTTCTCTTGATCTCCTGTAACTTGACTTCTCTGACACATCCTTCCCTGGTTTCCTTTCTACTTTTCTCAGTTTTCTCCATTTTCTTTGCCTTCTTTGCCCGACCTGAAGAACTAGCGGTGCCACTTTGACCCCTTGCCTTTTTATTTTACATACTTTGTACAGTCGCCTCTACTTCTGTGACTTCTGCTACCATCTGTGTGGTTTGTAAATCCAAGTACTCTCCCAGCAAGAGCCTCTCTTGATCATCTACTCAGATACCTGCCAGTATTTCCACTTGGACGTCTTTCAGGCACCTCAAGTAAACATGTTTACACGTAAATTACTCATTTTCCCAAGCCTCTTCCTCTTCGTGCAGTAAACAGGACTATTCTTCAGTTAGGGACTCAAGCCAGAAACATGGGAACCACTCTGCAGCTTCTGTCTTCCATTCTGTTGGTGGTGAGCCCCTACCCACGCTTTCCCTAGATCTCTGTTCTCAGTCCTCATCAGTCTGTCCAACCTAGTGCTATCATAATGATCTTTATGAAATACACATCTGGTATCATAATCTGTTATAGTTCCTTCCAAGTACTCTATAGTGAAAGACCATTTAGAGGTCCTAGGAGCACATAAAGTACAAACACTAGAATATTTTAGAGCATATTCTTACATAAGAATTAAGCAAACTCAAATTGAACACTTGGGTCAGTCTTAAATAATTAAAATTTAAAAATATTAATCTTTGGGAAAAATTCTAGTATATGTCTTAGTTATACTGTAATGTTAGTGGAGAATAATTCCTAGAATATATGTATACCTAGAGAATGTATTCCAGTAACAGCATAAAGGAACATTATTGGAACATTAAGAAACATTATTATTTAGAGAAACAGAAATTTTGTGGTGAAATTATGTATTGGTAGCCTACTACTAAAGCAGGGAGTTCAGAAATCAGCCCTTAAAATGTTTTCAGACATGACTTTTACATAACACCTTTGTAACATTTTTCAGCTTTTTCTTTGTCCTTTTGTCCAATCCATCACTTTTCTCTCTTGGGAAATAGTAGAGAAGCAAAGTCACTCCAGTTTATTTCTCTTTATCTTATTTTATTACCCCTTCTTATCTAACAATGCAAGAGAAAGATTCTCGGCATTCATATGGACGTGATTTCTAAGATTAGTATTAAAACAGTTCGTCAATAAGCAGTTTCCAAAAGCTCGTTAGACATTTTCTAAAACTGAGTATAGTGCTTTGCTTTAAAATATGTTGACATTATCCTGTGGTATGTTGTTATTGCTCTATGACAGTGTCAAGATTAGCTTAGAGATGTCCCTGCTCTGTGTCCAGTGGGGTGCATACAAAAGCAGCAGCAATTACTTTTGCTTTAAAATGAGGTTAACACATTTTAAGTAAGAGACAAGGTGTGATGTTTGAATAAACACAAAATAAATAAGATCACACAATTGTTCTCATACAAAATGGGAGCTTAACCTACGTGGGCACTGGACTCTACCAAAATCACAAGTTCAGTAGAGTGATTCTCTTCTTACATAGCTTATCGTGGTAAACATTCACAATGGAGACAGAATATAGTGGACACTGAGCTACTGCTCTGCAGGAAGCTGCCCTGTGGGCCCCCACGGTTTCCATCTCTGAAGTCATGTCGCAAAGAACAGGGATCATGTTGACAGTACTGGCCCTCACCCACTTCCATCAATGCTGCAAGGGTAGGGGGGTGTCTGAAGCAGTGGGAGCCCTGAAAATTATGTCTTTTGGGGACGAATCTACTTTACCGTAGCTATTGTTGTACTTAGCTCAGTGTTACTCTCAATTATTTGACGTATATTACATAAACGTTAACTTCTCCTTGTAGAAATATTCCAGAATATTACAAAGAAAATAATTTTACACTGAAATGTAAGTGTATTTTTAGGAAGAATACAAATGTTCTTTTTTAACTAAATTTGTACAAGACAGCCAGAAGCAAAACAATTTTACGCGTGATCTTTGGTGTCTTACTGCTTTTGAAAGTCATGCAAAACAAGTAAATAAAATACTATGGCAATTGTGTTACCAGGGATTTAGGGAGACAGCCCTGGCTCCAGGGATCCCAACTAACCAGGCAAGGATACCCCATCCCAGCGTGCAAATCAAGAAGATGAGCAGTGGTGAAGGGCTGAGAAAGAACTTAGCATGGCTGTGCTGGGAAAAATAGATCTGTCTTCAAGAACTCACAGGAACCGTGAGATTTTGCAAGAAAAAACAAAGGCAGCAAGAGTTGGGGTTTTGCATGGCTAGCAGATTTGCACAGCCGGCAGGGTTGGTAATCCTGGTCAAATTGTGGGATGATGGGTCGTAGCTCAGGCCTACTCTGTCAGGTGACTCCAGAGAAGTCCGTCGCTTGAAGGGATGCTCCAGTTCTCGTGAGATGGTTGCTCCTGCCTAGGGGAAGCTGCAATTTCATTCTGTGGAACTTACTCCCACTTAGGGGGAGCGTGCCCATGGGGTGAGCTGTCCCAGAGGCTCCACTTTGCATAGGCTCCAAGTGACTCCAGGCTGTGGACAATCACTAAAGACTTGCAGTGCTGCTCCAGGCTGTCAGAACAGGACGCTGTACAAGCTGGTGACTGAATATTGCTGCAAATCTTGAATCGATCTTAGTTTCTCCTTGTGTCCTCAGTCTTGAAGGGGAATATGGCAGTTTAGGTAAATATAGCTGAATAACCTTGTCTAACCAGCTTTTCTGTAGACACTTAGGCGATTAACATGTCTTCATGCAGAGCTGAGCAGGGGTCTGCTGTTTAAGAAGACAAATAGAAAAGGAGGTAGATGCCAGGCTTGATGCTGCTTTCAGTTACCCTTTGGGCAAATGCAGACACAGCCTCTAAGTCCCTGTTACGCTTGGACGTTCCCTTTCTACAGCCAGAGAGAATTTGTGGCATTGTAATTTTACAATATTGGTTACTTGAATCCATTTTGCTTTTTGTATTCTCAAAATAATTAGTCATGGAGTACAGGTTCACATAGCCAGAAAGCTGTCTTCCACAGTCACGTGCATTTCTGCCCTTTGCTGTTAAGGTCACCGTCTATCAAAGAAAGCACACAAGTGTCTTAGGAATGATCTGGCTGCATCTTAGTACCATTCCTGTCTATTTCCACTCTCGCTGTTTGGTGATTGCCTTCTTGTTTTTTATTCCCAACTCCAGTTCCATTCTCACCAGAAAGCTTTCCCTATCCCTCCTATGAGAATTGAGCTACCTCAATTTAGGCAATAAGTTAACTAAAATACTTTTATGTCTCAATACATCACAGCAAAAAATAATGCTGTCACTCTACTTTTCTTTTGAAGGCTCTTATTGCACATGCTGACTTGACATCAAACCCCAGAGAGGTCACTACAGTGTCTTCTAAATCAATTGCCTTAAATTTTCTTTTTTAAGATGAAGTAGATGATGGCGTTTTGCTTTGTATTTCAGAAATGTATCCAGCATTGTTCCCTTTGAAACTGGCATTCATACTTCTAACGCAATCTCTCTGATTCTTTATTTTGCTGTCAAAATTATTTCTATGAAATGACTGTACTGAGCATACCCTGTCCTCTTGTGCTACATCCTAGTGCTGTAGTTAGTGGCGAGGTCCCGGTGACAATGGCTGGCTCACATATGATTGCACTGCTACACAGTGCTATATGGTGAGCAGGATCATCTCAGTCCTCCCCAGCTCTGCTGGTCTGCACTGCTGTGGACACAGGGGGGCTTCCTTGGTGCTGGGGGACTGCTTGCAGACCTCCCATGGAGCTGGTCTGTGGTCAAACCTGCCAAAGTATATTTCCCACATTTTTCAGGTGATGCTGCACTTGGAGAACCACAGTCTTACACAAATAGCCCGGTCCCACACCACTGTCCAGTAGAGGATTTCCTCAGCACGCTCCTTCCCCCTCCTAAGTAAGTCATCAGGAGTGAGGAAGTATGTGAATTGGCTGAGAAACAGCATAAAAACATGTCAGCAATGAGTTTTATCCCAGTGCCAGCATTACTGACGCCTCGTGATAGGAATCAGGATGGCAAATTGGAGGAGTACAGGATGGGTAAGCCTCACTTCTGACCCTTGGGACCCATCTCAGGCAGTTCGGGACCCTGTAACAGGATACCAGGAGCCCGGCGCCTTAAATGATGTGGCCTCACACTTCAGGAGACCAGGAGGTCCAAGATCAAGGGTCCCACAAATCAGCGCTGGTGAGGGCCTCTCCCTTGTGTGCAGACCCCTGTCTTCCATTGTGCCTTCATAGGGTGGAGAAAGGGAGCATCTACTGTGGGTTTCTTCTAGAGGACGGTGTGAATCCCAGTCAGGGGCCTCCACTTCTAGACTTAGTTCCTCGTAAAGGCCCCTGCTCCAGATGCCATCACATTGTACATTTGGGCTTCAGCCTACGAAGGTTGAAGGACATACAAGCATTTAGTCCACAGCAGGACCTTCGACATCAGTCCAGGAGTGCAGAAAGCATAGGTGTGTGTTGATTCATCTATAATATATATTGTAACTAGGAGTTGGAAAACTGTGCACTGCAGAAAACACATGGATTATTGCATGCTAGGAAGTAACGCCTACTTTCACTGGGGCCCAAGGCTGAGCACTGTGGTATGCATGCCTTTGCAACCTTTTCTCTGCAGTTCTGTCATCATTTACATCCATAAACCGGATACTTACAGGCAGATGAGAGCGTCAGTTCTTTCAAGTAGTTTGTCTCCAACTGAATGGCCTTGCTGTCCAGACTGCTTTTATAAAATCTGTGTATCTATTCACTCAAATAGACATAGATGACGTAGATGGGCTCTTTACTTTGCTAGGGTTTTATTATATGCATCTAGTAAGGGAGACAAACACTAAATAAAAAATACATATTTATAAATATATGATTATAAGTTTTGTTAGGAGGAAACATGAAATCATGGCACTGTAAGTGAGAAGGACAGTGGAAAGGGAATTTCTATGTGTCAAGGAAGTTCAAGGGCGAGAGCACCGTGCAGGAGCTGAGAACTGTTTGTGGGCAGACGGAGCCCAGCACAGTGTGTGTGGCTGGGGTTCCGAGAGAGCAGTGTGAAGTGAGATGGAGAGAGAGGCTGGCCCTCTGCGTCCCTGTGGGATTTCGTTAGTTACTGCTCAGGTAGTTTACACTTCTACTTTGCACCTGAGTTCTGTGTGTGTCCTTGTGCCCTACCCCTGCGTATGTGCTTGATTGTATCGGGGCTTTCTTTGTATGTAGCCTCTCTCTGTATTTATTAAATCATTTGTACAGCATAAACTGCTTTATAAATGTATTTTTCGTTATTATGATCACTGAGAAAACAACTGTGTTTATCTCTGGAGTAACCTCAATTGTAGAATAATTAATAATTATTTTAATTTTGAGTACCACAGTGGCAGCCCATTTGCTGTTCTAAATTATTGGGAAGCCTTATAGGAGGAATCATACAAGTGCTTATATCTGATATAATATCAAAAGTAAAGATTAAAATTAATAACTTGGTTTTTAAGGTAACATAATGTGTATTATTTTTTCCTGGTTAAACTTCTCATTTGTTCATATGTAACTGCTTTGAAATTTGTACCTTAAGGACAAAGAAAGGTCACCAACCCCTCTAGCTCCTGGTTCTTTGTCAAAAATGGACAGAGTTAATGAGGTTTGTTTGGTACAGAACAAATTCTCAGACACAGATAGAGATCCTTTCAATGGAAACAAATTTGTTTGGCTTTACCAGGTTACTTAGCGATTAATAATAGCCTTGAGATGCAGGTCGGAGAGGTCGCTGCACCAGCTCGCCAGCACAATCTAAACGTGCAGCTAGCCTGACTCCGTGGATGCAGAGACCCCAAAATACTATGCGTAAAGTAAAACAGGCTATTTTCTGACTCCTTTTTTCATATTAATAAGCAATTTTGAAGAGAAGGATGGCAAAATGAGGGCCATGCCATTCCAAGTAATTCATTTATTTTGCAATTTAATCTTATGTTGAAAAAAATTGCTCTGCTGCAGTAGCATTGCATGGTGATTTTTTCACGTCAACGTGTCTCGTAAGTAACCTTGTATAAAGTATTGTATTTAGAGCTTTTCACAGAAGAATGCCAATAAAAATATTTCTGGACATCTAAGTTGAAAGGGGAAGCTTTGATTTTTGATATATTTTCTCCTACTGTCCCCTGATTTATCTGAGGAAAATGCTCAGGTGATTTGTTTAAAATTTCACTTTAGAACTAGACACTACAATTGATACCAATTTTTAAAAAGGAGTAAGGTATAATTTCCAAATATCATTTTGGAAGAGTATTAAAGCTGTCCTGTAGAAAGTGAGAGATTTTTTATTTTCCAATTTGGTAATCTCATGTTTGGTTTTGCAAGTGTTTTCAATGTAGTGTATTTTAAAGATTGTTTTTATTCGAATTCCTTTGTTACACACATACACAAAGGATGAAAATTTTCATTATTTCAAGGAAGTTTGTCGTACATTGGAAAAAACTTGAATTTATCCACATTGTCTAACTTTTATTCTAATTACCTGTATAACTGACCAAAATGTCAATCTTTTAAATGCAAGAAAATACGTGTTATCCTACTGGTATTATTTAAACTGTTAACTGCAGGACACTGAGAACAAACTGAGCACATGTATAAAACATGCTGTATCTTTTTGCTTAGCCCATTATTTTACAGAATAATTAATTAGAGATTTGAAAGTACAAAACCAATCCTTAAAGGAAATAAGTAACTCAGATCCTTTCTTGGGATATTTGTTTATGCAAAATAGCTACATCTTCAGCCAAAGAAACTGGTAATACAGAAGAGCATACACTCAGCATTTGACATGAACACTTCCTTACCTGTTAGATACATTATAACATATAGGCATTTCGTTTTTAAGTCTTAATCCTGACAAATCATTTAAATGCTTCCTAAGGATTGCGAGCTCCACACGGAGGGGGCAGGCAGGCAGATGACACTGCTGATTTGACGGATGTGGGTGATGGCTGCTCCTCAGAGAAAACTTTATTGAAAAGAACAAAAACATGAACAGATATTATCATAAGTGACTGCACATAATTTCTATGCAGGCAGGTACTGCAGGAGTTTGCAGAGATTCAAGAAAGCGAAGAGAAGAAGGCAAAGCTGGAACAGGAAGAGAAGCAAAGAGAAAGGGAAGCCCGGAAGATGCATTACCTCCTCAGCACAAAGCAGGTTGGTCTACCTGCCCCTGACGGCGCCCGCAAGCCCCCCGGGTCCTCACCTGACAGAGACAAACTAGCAGGCTGAATGGGACCTGACCTGTTGGAAAGATACCACAAAGACACCACCTCGAGTTCAATTTCTAGCACTGGTGCGGTGTTTGCTGCACTGTGGCTCCTCTGTGACAGCGTCTCACCTAGGCAGCCACTACCACACCAGGGAGAAGTCCCAGCCGGCCGTGTGACCTGCCACTGCGCTGGCATAGCACCAAGGGCATCGCCAGGCGCCCAGCTTATTCCCAGGGGCTTCTTGTTGCGAACTGATCAGGAGCTAACAGGATATTAAACAGAGGTGGCTCTCGGGCTTTCTCTTTTAATGGAGGAAGAGTGAAAGAAGGAAACACGCTTCCATCTTTTCCTAAGTTTTGGTGGAAATTTTCAGTTGAAGCTATCAAAATTTTTCCAGCAATGACATCTTTATACAGAAATCTAAATATAAAATTTGAGAGACTCAGAAATTTACTCTCATATAACTTGCTAAAATATCAGGGCCTCAGATTTTGCCATGGTTGCTTGGGAAAAATACCTAGTTTATAGAACGCTGTGCCCACAGACAAAATGTGCTTTGAAACCCATGAATTTGGAACCCAGGAGTTTCTGAGTTCCTGTGTTTTCTCATAAAAGCTTTAAGTCCAAGTTATAGTTCTAGGCAGTCATGCATTGAAGTCTTCAAAAGTCGGTAGAGTTAGTCGTGGTGGTGGAAGGTGAGCCCCAAGACAAAGTGTCATTCTTAGAGGCATCCAAATGCAAAGCCTGTTAGCTATTGGGCCAGCCGTGGATACTCAGGACAGAGATGCCCACCCCTTCCCTTACTTGTAGTCTAAATGCCAATAACTATGACTGTCTTTGTATTTGCTTGGATTTGTGTAGCTGAGTTACTTTCTTCTAATAGCTACCGGAACAAACTCAGAGCTATGAGTGACTGGTTCACAGACACCAAGCTAGTAGTAATAGGTACCTAGTCCAAGATCTTTTCACTTGAAATAGGCAATAAAGGTAATATTTAAAAATTTTATTGTAACATCTGTAACACTGTCAAAATTTTAATTGTGTAATTGTGGCCTCTATTTTTTATGTAGAATTCAAAGCCAAGAATTCCTTCTAGCAAAATATTTTCTTCAGCATTACTACTGGCAATTTCAATTTTGATTAAATGAATCTAGAGGGCTATTAACATCTTTAATATTTTAAACATGATAATGATTTATTCCTCAGGAAATAGTTCTTAATTTTGATTATTTCACAACCTTTTTAGACTTTGAATCTTGCGTAATTGGAATTCTACTTGTGCTGTCTATGCTTATGATGAGTAGTATACTACAGAGAGTATAAAGAAATAAAAATGCTGAAATCAGATTTAACTGAAATACTTTGTCCTATTTAATCCAAGGCTGTTGAGATATGGAGTGTGTGGGGAATGAGTTACACAGTATTTAGAGGGACAGGCGTGTAGCTCAATGGTAGAGTGGTTGGCTAGTATGTATATGGTGCTGATTTTGATCCCTAAAAATTTTTTTCAAAAGGAACATCCGTAAGGATTCAATTGTTGAACTAATAAAAATAATATGCCACCAAATATCCATGGAGTACTTTACCATGTGCCAGAGTCTATGATTAAGATTTCAGGTGCATTTCCTTAACTATTTTGATTTCATTTCACTTTTAAAGTTGAACACACGATTTGACAAATAATTTTACAAGTCTGACCAGGAAGGAGTCATGTACTTCAGTGAATTTTCAAATAATATTACCATTGCATTTTGGGGATGTTTGTGTTAATAAATGCATGCTGTGTTTTTCTCCTTGCACATAGCATGCAGGCTGCTGGTAAGACCAGTGTGTGTCTGGCACATCAGAAGAGGTGCGGGCACCATCATCCATCAGAACTGCCCAGGCGTCCCAGCAGTCCCCCGAGCGCCAGGCGTCCCAGCAGTCCCGAGAGCCAGGCGTTCAAGCGTTTGAGTTTTCTGAGCCTATGCTTCACTCTACACATGCAGACATTGAGACACATCTTGAAATAATAGTGTAAAATAGTTATTTTTTAATAAACCATTTATTTATTTATTTTTTATGTTTGTGGTGCTGGTGATTGAACTCAGGGCCTTGTGCATGCAAGGCAAGAGCTCTACCACTGAGCCACATCCCCAGCCCTAGTGTAAAATATTTAAAATAGCATTGGACCCTCAGAGGGCACTGGTAAAAGATAACAATCCTATTATTAGAATTTAACCTATCATGGATAAGCTATAGTTCTATACTTTTCTTCCATTAGTTCAACTGCATGCCACTCATCTCTTTTCCTTTTGCTACTAACGAAAAGGTGTTTGGAGACGTAGCAGCGGGGTCTCTGTGTCGGGGCCCAACCCCTCGACAGCTCCCCTCCATTTTACATGTGGCTCCCCACACCTCAGGACGTTACAGGTGAAGTCACGTGCTCACTTCATCTTCCTGTGAGCAGAATATTACAAAAGTATCTTGAGATTCTAATCTGGCTCTGGCAAGGTGTGGTGATGGTCTTAATATTTGCACATTAGTTACTGTAGAAATGAAAGGATGACAATGTGAACCTGTGGAGATACGAACTTCTTTTATTTTTGTTGGTGACAAAATAGTAGTATCAACCTAGTGACTCCTCTGTTTCTTTTCTTTGGGGTTTGGTTGAACTGACTGGATAATCGATAATCCTGGAAAGTTTATGTTTTATGCCTCTTATAAGATTTGCTTTATTTAGCTTTAAATGAGTATTTTTCATCATGATACAAAAGTGGTTGAAATTTTTTGGTTTTTTGCCTTTTTGTCTTTTTGAGACAAGGTCTCACTGTGCAATTCAGGCTGGCCTTGAACTCACTTTGTAGCCCAGGCTAGCCTCGAACTCAGTGATCCTCCTGCTTCAGCTTCCCAAGCGCTGGGATTGCAGGCATTCACTACCAGGCCCAGCCCAAGTGGTTGAATTTTAAACCTATTGAAAGCCACAATGGTAAGCCATATCTATCTGGACAAAAGTATGCAATTGTAAGATTTAATAAAGCAAATGTAAATCTTTTTATCAATTGATTACTCCAAATAACCTATTTCTGAATACCTATAATCTGCAGGTATATGCTAGGACTTTAGTATATGTGAATATGCCCAGCACAATTTTGTTAATGCAATTAATTACTTTGTTCTATTTTAATAAAAACACTTTACAGACTTTTCTCAAACTAAGTGAGATTTAGAGTGAGAAACACATACTTCAGTGAGTATTGTTAATTTTCTCAGCATGATTTGGCTATTGGATAGAAATAAACTGGTGATATAAAAATATTCCTTAGTCAGTTGTTTAGATGAACTCCTTTGCTTGTTTCAAGAGTTTTGATTTCAAATTATGTATACTAAATGCACATTAAATACAAAGTAAGTCAAATAAGTGTTTATTTTAAAAGACCTGTATTTGTTTTAGCTTCCAATGTCTGCAGATATCTGAAAATTTAGGAAGTAAATATTTAAGTGTAGATAGTTTTTATAAGAAGTATCTCAGAATAAACAGTCTGCCAACCTGATTAAAAGGAGTCAATCTAGCATTTTTAGGAAAAAGACTATTTTTATTGGAATTTTCAGTAATTTAGGAATGCTATTATTAGTATAGTTTATGAAATACTAGTGTTTGCACTAAACTTTCATAGTTCTAAATAAACATAATTTAGATGTGTAAAACTAAAACAGTAATTCAACCTAATAATGTCTTAAAAGAGTGAAGAGTTTGTAAGCTAAGATTGTTTGTGATACATAATGAATGAAATCGTATGTTAATCTAATAATTTCAGAGCGACTGTGCTGGTGTACTGACGAACTCATTTACTGATCACGAAATTTTAAAGCCAGCTTTAGATCCATTTTCAGCATAAACTCAGTGTACATCTTAAAATAATTCTGAAAGGTATTGCTAATTTTTATAAGTATTAATTATCTCATCTTTATTCAAGCAAATATGTTTGCACTAATAGGAATTGCACAAGTAAATAACCAATATTGCAATGAGTGAATTAATAGACCCCTTAGGGTTTTATTAATTAAAAAGTTCAAGTCATATTAAAGCACCTTTTGTGTATGTTTATTTCAATCAGAAAGCTGAACATGGTAACTTATTTGCATAAATAATCAATCACCATTTACTAGTAGTAATAAGGTTAATTTGTTGCTACAGACATAATAGGATTACTCAATTATATTTCCCAGAAAATACTATTTGTTATGCACCCCATCACCTGTATAACAGGATTGGGTTTAGTGCCCTTACTAAATGAACACTCAAAAAAATCTTTGTCCCTGTTAAAGTTTTTTGAAAGGAAAGCTAATTTTAGTTGATTTGAATAAAGTAAAATGCAAGCGTGGCCTCCATTTATAAATTTAATTTATCTTCCTGCAAAGATTGATTATTTAATAAAGTTATTTATTTTGATTCAGTGACCAGTCAAGCTAAATCTACCACACATAGGACATACTTCCTTTGAAGAAAATCTCATTTGCAGATTTGTTTTATTCCAGATAAACTGACTTCCGTCCCCTTGCCCTTGTTCTTGGGTAATAAGTTACGTTGTCTGCTCCACCTGCTGGTAGATATATGCAAAGGCCTATTGTGTGACCACACGAAGCTCCTGATTTGAGCGTGGTCCTGAACCTAGCATTACCACCATTGCCGAGGTTCATCCTGATGGCCAGAGTTACTGAGGCAAGTGCAAAGCGCAGGATCCAGTTATAAAAGCTAATATTTGGAGGTAAACATTATTATACAGAATTATTCGCAGTTACCTGAATAGTACAAATGTTACCCTCGTTTTCATGTTAAGACAGTGAAAAAGGATGAATAAATGTACCATAGAAAAACCACTCACAAAAAAAAAAAAAAAAGAAAAACCACTCACTATAACAATGTTTTATTTGGGTTGTGTAATTTCATGATTTATACATATTTGTATCAAAAGTAATATAGAGAAAGCTTAGGGGGAAGATGGCGACCAGGTGAGCAGCAAGGGAGCGAGCCTCTTTGATAAACACCACCAGCTCGAGACAGACTTGGCGAGCGTGAATACCGGGACCTCAGCTGGGAAGTTTAAACTGGGCGTATTTCTCTGAGATGCCGGGGGAGATGTGGTAGGGCGGACCAGGCTGCCGGGGCGAGACGTGGAAAAGTCCCAGA